>OW679199.1:6809086-6873130 GCA_940337035.1 Agriotes lineatus | reverse complement strand
TATCCATGGGAAGTTGTAATTGTTACTTTTACTCATTTTATGAGGTAGGTATATCATTTAAGTTCAGGGAACTGTGGCAAAGTAAGAAAACGTGTGTTAAGAGGGGGCCGTCAGACACGATTAATAACAGATGGCGCCGTAAGCGAAAAGCAGACCTTTCTAATAATGTCATTATTTTAAATTTAAATGAATATCTAAGTTTGGAGAAAACACTAAAGCCATGAACAAATACCTATAATGGCAATAACAAAGTTTCAATGCGAAATGGATTGTTTTAATACAGTAACTCATCTTCTGAAATCATAAAAATTAAAAAAAAAAAAATCACCTACAAACATAATAATTTGTTATTGCCACTAGAAGGCTAACCACATCAATTACCTAAAATTTGAAATCAATCTATACAGTATTTATTGAGAAAATGGATTTTTTGTGCAAAATATTGACAACACCATGACCTCTACATGCCTTACAGCATATAACGTTTCAGCTATTGCCACTGAGATGGCGCTGGCTATTATATGGATAGCTATACAGCTTACATAAAAATTTACATCTACTGGAATACTTGCAATAACCATTTGAATTTTTTATGAAATACAGTAAAATCTCTCATGAGCAGACACCTTCAGGACTGTAAAAAAGTGTCAGCGTAATGGAGGTGTCAGCTTATAGTAAAAAGTAAAAAACTAAACCTACTACAATAACTAGTTGATAATTTGTTACATTTTTTGCTTGATTATTTCCTTCATACCTAAACTGGCCAATCATAAAGTCAGTTTTTGTGTTGTTTTTGGTATTACATAAGTGAATAAAATCCTTGCTAAAACTTAAGGGTGATTAAAGCCCGCAAATTTGAAAAGGGTCATTTTGATTAGGATAATGGAATATCTGGCCTAGAATAGGTACTTTCCAAGTGGTAGTAGCATTGAGTATTATGTATTTCACTAGTTTGACTTTCAGAACTACCTTCTGAAATATTGCTGGATAGAAATTCTTTTTTTGATTTTTGACGTTTACATTCACAAATAATTTAGAAATACTGAGCATCGCTGTGCTTCTTGTATTGCGTTATTATGGTTAACAAATACAAACAAATTCAGAGTTATATGTGAATTAAAACGACATTGAAGTTGTATGTAACTCTATTTTATTTAGATACATAATAATTAACACAGTAGATAGAGAGATAACTGCTTATTTATTCACAAAAAAAGAACCAACAAAGGTGTAGAACAACGTTAACACAATAGTTAAAATACACTCAGTTTACAATAAACATATTGAACAATGAACAATCTAAAAATACCAGGCTTACAAATTAGCACAATTTATCATAAAACAACCGTCCCCGTTTTATTTTTTAAACATTTAATGAGTACTTTAACATGCCCTGTAAGGTTTTCTGTTAGTATATACCATTATCATAACTTAAATGAAATTAATAAAACTTTTCTATGTTCTATGTATAATAAAAAAAGTAAGAGTAAATTAAAAAAAGATTTTTTTAAATTTTTTGGCAACCAATATTTATTATCCATATATACTAGAACTCAATATAAGCCGATTTAACCCAAATTAACTATATACAAAAGTCCACCCCTGAGATGAAGAAATGCTTTACTGCGTCTCTTGTATGAAATTAAATTAACAGGTAGGCTGTGAAAACATCACTTTTAAAGATTGACAGTAAAAATAATGTGATTAAGGAGGTCATCGTCCTGAGTCTTGTCTAGAATTTCGTCTTGCCATCTTGCTTTTAGTCGTTCTCATCCTCCCTATTGAACAAAGGTAATAATTAATAATAAGTACAAAAAATTCTACAAATTTTAACATAAGTAATGAATTCTAAAGAAAAATATGCTCATTCTATTTATGGTAGTTTCCGATGATAATACTTGCCGTTTGGCTCTGTGGACAAAATATACGACTGTTGAAAAAACACAAATTTTTCCACAACCGAGAGTAGAAATCAGTTTCTAGATTACAAAAATTGTGACAGAAAGAACACATTTTCTCTCTAGGGAGAAAATGAACAATATGAAACAATATGAAAACATCTGTTGTCATGGTATTCGTAAAATATCACAATTCCAATATAGTGGCTTAATTCCGATCCCCGTCGTGGAAAAAATAGTATATACAAGGCAGGAGAGAACTTCATTTTTCCCTGTGTTTTTGCAGTCCTCATGATTATAACTAAAATTCACATCGAAATTTCTATAATGAGGAAATTGACACACTGAAATGGAAAAAGTTGTGAGAATGATTGGCAGTTCGGTGTTTCGATACATCCTATTATAACAAGATGATGGCCATTCTCTAGAGTGGAAAACGTTCAAAATAATCAGTTTTGTACTTAAACTGAATCCAATCTATTAAGTTGTAAATAGAAGGAAAAATTATCTTAAAAAAACTGAACATATTTTGAGAATGCTTGGCCAGCTCTCGTTTTGATCGATCTTAATGTATATAACTCAATCCAATCTATTCTTACAGCATCTACATGTGTCTAATCAAGTAGAATCATCAGCACGACTAACGCTTCACAAATTAATGAGAAGGAGTCATTATTATTCGATATTACTGCAAATTATGAACAGCTGGAATTATCTAAAAAAATTCAACATGTTTTGAGAATGCTTGAACAGCTCTCGTTTCGATCGATCTTAATGTATTTAACTCAATCCAATCTATTCTTACAGCATCTACATATGTCTAATCGAGTAGAATCATCAGCACGACTAACGCTTCACAAATTAATGAGAAGGAGTCATTATTATTCGATATTACTGTAAATCATGAACAGCTGGAATTATCTAAAAAAATTCAACATGTTTTGAGAATGCTTGGCCAGCTCTCGTTTCGATCGATCTTAATGTACTTAACTCAATCCAATCTATTAGTTGTAATAGATGGAAGAATTATCTAAAAAATCCGAACATGTTTTTTTATTTAACTCAATCCAATCTATTAGTTGTAATAGATGAAAGAATTATCTAAAAAATCGGAACATGTTTTTTATTTAACTCAATCCAATCTATTAGTTGTAATAGATGGAAGAATTATCTAAAAAATCGGAACATGTTTTTTATTTAACTCAATCCAATCTATTAGTTGTAATAGATGGAAGAATTATCTAAAAAATCCGAACATGTTTTTTATTTAACTCAATCCAATCTATTAGTTGTAATAGATGGAAGAATTATCTAAAAAATCGGAACATGTTTTTTATTTAACTCAATCCAATCTATTAGTTGTAATAGATGGAAGAATTATCTAAAAAATCCGAACATGTTTTTTATTTAACTCAATCCAATCTATTAGTTGTAATAGATGGAAGAATTATCTAAAAAATCGGAACATGTTTTTTATTTAACTCAATCCAATCTATTAGTTGTAATAGATGGAAGAATTATCTAAAAAATCCGAACATGTTTTTTATTTAACTCAATCCAATCTATTAGTTGTAATAGATGGAAGAATTATCTAAAAAATCGGAACATGTTTTTTATTTAACTCAATCCAATCTATTAGTTGTAATAGATGGAAGAATTATCTAAAAAATCCGAACATGTTTTTTATTTAACTCAATCCAATCTATTAGTTGTAATAGATGGAAGAATTATCTAAAAAATCGGAACATGTTTTTTATTTAACTCAATCCAATCTATTAGTTGTAATAGATGGAAGAATTATCTAAAAAATCCGAACATGTTTTTTATTTAACTCAATCCAATCTATTAGTTGTAATAGATGGAAGAATTATCTAAAAAATCGGAACATGTTTTTTATTTAACTCAATCCAATCTATTAGTTGTAATAGATGGAAGAATTATCTAAAAAATCCGAACATGTTTTTTATTTAACTCAATCCAATCTATTAGTTGTAATAGATGGAAGAATTATCTAAAAAATCGGAACATGTTTTTTATTTAACTCAATCCAATCTATTAGTTGTAATAGATGGAAGAATTATCTAAAAAATCCGAACATGTTTTTTATTTAACTCAATCCAATCTATTAGTTGTAATAGATGGAAGAATTATCTAAATAAAACTGAACATGTTTTGAAAATGCTTGGCCAGCTCTCGTTTCGAAGTTTTGATCGAATTTATTGTACTTAAACGCAATCCAATCTTCACTACAAATTATAAAAATCTAAAATACCATATTTCAGTCGGTCTAATTTGACAAATTTTATGAAGATTTGATATAATTTGCAGGTGAGGTGGCCTGACCTTTTAAGTGTAAAAGTATCAAAAAGTTAAGTTTTTTAATGCATTCAATCGCAATGTGAAAAAATACATTATAAGGGAGACAAAAGTGCAATTGTTCCTTAGGTGTGAGTTTAAAGCCCACGGTCGAAGCCTCAGGAGTACAAATACAGAGGGAATAATGGCGTTCTCTCCTGCCATGTATAAGTATACTATTTTTTCCACAACCGGGATCAGAAATACAAGAAACAAGTGTTTTCATAACTAAATCATTGCTGTAAATCAGAATTATGCTACAATATTTAGCAGCATTTGAATTGTGTTATTTTACGAATATCATGATGACAGACATTTTCATTTTATTTCGTATTGTAACATTTTCCCCCTAGAGAGAAAATGTGTTCTTTCTGTCACAATATTTGTAACCTAAAATCTGATTTCTAGTCCCTGTTGTGGAATGAGTGTTTTTCAGAGTAATGTCATCAGAAAATAATATAAATAGTATGAGAATACTTTATCGCACTTGGTCAATGGTAACGTAAAATAAATAACTCTCCTTGGTGATTGCATGTTCTTCAGTCTTACAATATTTGTCTACGTGGGCCCGAGTGGTTTTGAATTTCCTATTGCCAAATGGTTTTCAATCGTTGTTATCGTCAGAATACACAAACGCCATTCTCTATTTGCGATCGCCAACTGTCCTCGTAACTCAAAACAAAAGCAATTAAAACTTGTAAGGAAACTTGCCCTGGCATAAGTACCTGAAAAAAGTGAACGTGATTTTTCTTCAAATGTATTTTGCTCTCTTTATTCTGCTGTAGATATGGAATATCATCATTATTTACTGCCCTTTTCAAAAGGTACATTGGAATTGGAACCTACAACTTTTGCGCAACACTTACTTAACGTCCACAATTTCTTAAACCTGTAACAACAAATGTTAATAGTAAATTGAGAGTAAGATAAATCAGGTAAAGGTACCATCTGGAAAAACAACTAAGAATCTGTACTCCGTAGAAATGTAAATTAGCGAAAGACAATAA
The DNA here is from genome assembly GCA_940337035.1 of Agriotes lineatus. Classification (NCBI taxonomy): domain Eukaryota; kingdom Metazoa; phylum Arthropoda; class Insecta; order Coleoptera; family Elateridae; genus Agriotes; species Agriotes lineatus. Next base: position 6,867,870 of record OW679199.1, on the reverse strand, counting down.
CCTCTTAAATTCCTTCAAGTTCAAAAGTTGAGTTTGATTTCCATTTGTTTCTGCACCATCTTTTATGGCATCTAGTAAATCTGGAGGATCTATCTACGCAATGTTTTCCTAAGCCAATGTTATTTCGTACTATTTCTGGTGCGATGCAGTCGTATAAAATTGTCTCAATTTTGGAAGCATTTCTTCACTCCAAAATTTGGCATTTCTATCAATTTCTTCAATGAAACTTTCAGTATCATAGTTTATATAAATTGCGAAATAACACTTCGAGCATCTTGTACTATTTAGTTGTCCTTGTATCTGAAATATTTTAAAAATGTATTTTCATTGTAATGTTAGCTCAGCAAAGATTAAGTAATTACTTACCGTTCTACATTTACCCCCCTCCTGGCAAAATTGTTGATACACAAAAAAACTATAACTTCGTTTTTTCTTGGTGCTGTTTTATGGCATTTAATATATAGAGGGGATCTTTACAGTGTTTGCCCTGGCCTATATTATTTTCAATTATCTCGGGAGCTATACAATTTTTATAAAAATTTATTAATTCGGGCAACATATTCTGTTCCAAAACTCACTATCTCTTTTTATTTCTTCTTTAAATAATTCAATTTTGTCATTGAAATAGATAACAAAATAACATTTACTTTTGCGTGTTATATTAAGTTGACCTTGTACCTGAAAAAAAAAGCTTAATAACATTTTAATTTCCGTATTTGAATACTCACTTGATAATAATATGAATGATTCCTTTTCAAACGTATTATAGCTCCTTCCTTTTCTAAACAAATGCTACTTTTTTTTAATTTGATCACTTCATCTATGGTACTAGCTTCAAGATCACGGGCGGAATAGAGGCACTTGACTTCCAAAATTGCATCTTGTTCGATGATGCCTGTAAAATGATTCGAGTAGGTAAACCAAGTCAACATTTATAACATGGGTCCTTTAATAATGGGAATAGGAAAATATTATTTACCATCAGGAGATGCTCCAAGGAAACCACAATCTAAATCCACCCAAAGGCCAGATTTTGCTACCACTAGATTTGTTTCCTGCTGAAATCGTTCAATGGCAACTTGCTCTTTGGAAATGCCATATTCTGTAGCTTCTGAGTAAAAATTCGTTTGGGTCAAACAACTTTTAACAATATTATGGCAGGGGGTATGTGGCGGTCTCTTTATTATCCTTCCAAACATTGATGCTGTTAATCGTAATCGCCTTTCGCTTTCATAAATAGGATTTCCAAATTGCCCTACAGAGTTTAGTTGAATTTGGTCTCTTTCTTTTTCGTTTACCTGTAAATTATTATTGAAAATGGATACATCAAAAACTTTTTTCAATAAATCCGGTTTATTACTTGAAGTTTCTGCAGTAGAAGTTCGCATTCCATCTTAATAGTATCAGAATCCATCTCGGGCATTTCTACGTTAGATCCATAATCTCTGTTCACTTTCACATCTACTTTACGTTTTTTATTATTTTTATTCTGATTTTCTTCATTCGGAAACAGTCGTTTGCGTGCATAAGAGTTTCGTTTTCTTGTGCTCTTCTCTACAAACTTTTCAAAAAACTTTCCAGGGCTACTTTTGGTGAGTCGTTTGTAAGGACTGTAATGCCAGTTACATTGCTTATTGTACCTTAATCCTGCAAGGTACACTCTTCTTTCATATGAACCTCGTTGTACTAAATTTAACCGCTTGCCCATATTGAACCGGGATACTATATTCATAAGCCTCTCAGCTCGATTATTATTTTCATTATGAATTAGTAAATGAGCTTTTCTTGTCAACAGTTCAAGGGCTCCTAAAAAAAATGTAAGTACCACATGTATTTATTGTTTTCATACATTCCAAGGGAACTTACCAGATAAATGGCTATATATGAATGTGGACTTCAATAGAGGAATCTTACTCTGCGACTGGTCACCCACAGTATTGCAGATACCGTTTCTGCACACAGAATGATCACCATATACGTGGTAGAGGCCATTCTTCAAATCTTCTCTGAGTAAATCAACGTTCTTTTCATTTTTGGAGTGTTCGTATATTGAACATTTGGCCCTCTTTTGCAGTTCCTTAATCTTAGTTACAGTTAGCAACTTTCGACCTTCAAGTTTGATGTGTGTATCCTTTTTGATCTTGTACAAATGTTTTCCATAATTTTTTAAGGCATGATTTGTGCATTCTATTTTATTTATTGTTTGACCATACGACACTTGCCGTCTCAATTTAGCAAACACGCTAGAATCTCCATCAGCTATGAATTGACGGTACCTTACACCATGCATGGATTCACTCAGATTGAAGCCTTCTACAGCCATGTCAGCTTCCATAGCTGGTGCTGAATTATCCCAATTCTTGTAACAGGTGTGCGATTTAGGTTCATCATTATAATTTTCTGCACGAGCGCATATGCAACAGAATTTATTTCTGACCCCAATAAACAACACTTTTCCAGTATGACGACCTATTATTCCTATCATTCCTGACAAAGCATTGTAGTTAGTTCCATAACTGCGTTTACTCCAGGACCCGTCTACATATACTGTTATCCATGGTGTACCGTCCTCATATACATGACCCATCTCAACAGCATGTGCCTTTTCTTCGGCACCAGCGGCTTCCATTGATCTCCATAACGAAGCTTTCCATTCCTAAAATAAAAATGTTTAGTGCATACAAACTCAATTTTATATTTATAATTATTACAACTCCTAACTCTGTCTCTATGTTACTGAATTGTTTCTCTGGCATCATAGGAATATCTAAACAACTAAACAACTCGTCTAAGTGAGAATATGTACTGCCGGTTGCTAGGGTTCCCCAAACTGCGCCAACATTTATCAAAGAACCAGATTGTCTCGGTGCTTCAGTATCCAGTCGGAAAATTTTGTTACACATTGTACAATTCAGTACAATCGTACTAACCAATCCTTTTGAAGTACGTATCTCATCTTTGACTATAATTTTACCAAGAGAGCAAGTTCTAGAATGTGTATATTGGAAGTCCAATGCAGTTTGCAGAACATATCCCAACTCTACTATTCTGTTTCCAGTAACTGGACACGGTTGCTTAGGAGTAGTGTCACGTTCCACACTTAATGGATAATTCCAAATTCTAAAATCAGATATCACAGTAGAATATTAAGTTACATACTTGGTTGTTGTACTCTTACTGGTCATATTCCTCAGATGATATAACGCCATATTCTTTTTCCGGTAACTTTCTTACTTCTGCTTCATATGTCTTTAATTTCAAGTTTGGAGTCCTAAAACTACAACAATGATCATACATAGATACTATTCAATAGCTAGTACCTGCTAAGCAACTTACAAAGGATTTCCATAATTGCTGGTAATGTCATCAGTGTCACTGGTCCCTTCATAACTAATATTTTCTGTCAATAATGAACTTGTGTTGGTCCTAGCAACATAAAGGAAATAGCAATTTATGTTACAAGTCTGAAATTAAGGACTTTTTGGACGAGCCGCAGTTTATGGCCCATCGAGTGAGGCACATAAATAAGGCAAGTGTAAAAGTTCTCTTTCGTACGAGTTACATCCATAATTTTTTGTTCTACTGCTTTGGAAGCGTATATTCTTTTTAAAAAAATACAGTTTAATCGAGATCATGAGCATATGAAAAAATTACAATGTGTATTTTGATTTCGATCAATGGAAACACAGCTTTAGTTGTTTTTGTTATGGTTATTACTGATGAAAAGTAAAAGGTACTAGTACGAAAAAGTGGATGTTTTCAGCTGGTAAACACGGTCCAAATTGATAGCTTTTAGATGCAGTAGAACAACAAAGCAATTTGCAGTGCAAAAAGTAACTTCCAATTTTTGAGGCAGGTTAGGTAGGTAGGTACTACCTTTGATGAAATGGCAGAATTTAATTGAATTACGATAAAGTGCTTAAGTATGTAATAAAAATTATGCAAAACCTTTATCGAAGCAAGCAAAATGTTTGCTTCTGTGCTTGATAGTGGACGGAACATTGAAGTTCCGTTACATTGTATGTAACACATCTTTGGCGAACATTAAACTTTTTCATTTAAATGTTATAGTTTCAACTGTAAGTGAGCTATTGAGTAAGTTTACAATATTGAGCTACCCTGTATATTTTAGTGATAGGTAATAATTGAATTATTCAATTCATCATAGTACTTACTCATTTGTTCCTTCAACCATTTCAGTTGGATTAACATTTATTTCAGAAATATCCTCAGTTAGGTCTTGAAATAGTACGCTTTTGCTAGAGCTGAAATGACAAAAGTACAATAGGTTACATCGTAACTAAATAGTGTGATATTTATATACACGCAGTATGCCAAAGTTTGCACAATATGTGGGCACTGTATAAACTTATAAAACACAACTTATTTTTGTTTCTCTTTGACAAAAAAGTACATGTAATAGATCCACGAACCTCTGGCACAATAATTCATTTGCCTTCATCCATCGCAATTTATTTGCTTTGGACTTCTTATTTCGTTTCCGTTGAATTGCTATGCTTTTTGGCATCTTTGTATGTGATTTTATTTGATGATACAAACCAATCTAAAATTCTAACAATATCATGTAATAGCAAATAATGACACACAAAAATCACTTACTTATATTTCCACGTCACTTATCACAGCTACCAATAAATTCAATAATTATTACAATAATTCACAACTTTCACAATTCACCCACAACGAACGCTCGTTTGGTAAGTTGGGTTTCAAATTGCGGTCGAAACTGTTCCACAAGCAGAAATCGATATGAGTATGCACAGACAGTAAATAAACTTCTGTTGAGCTCAACTTTGTCAACTCAGCAAGTTGAGAAAATATTTGGCGGGAGTTTTTCTTAGGGAAGCGAAATCGAAACGCACCGAGCACGGAAAAAAACACTTTTCTCACGTGTTGTACATGCGATTTTTACGCGCCTGTCGGGAATTTTAAAAATTTAGAGTTACAAATATCAATAATCATACAGAAAATCGATGCTAGCAGAAAAATACCACTTTTATAAACGAGTTTGTAGTTAGAAATTTTCCTACAGTACTTGAAAAATAATATTTCTTGACCACTTCAGGTACCTACCTAAGCATTTCAAAGAAGGCGTTTAGATTGTTTTGAGAGTCATAAATAAGGGGTTTGTTGATTTATGTAGCACGAAATATTTCAGATAAGCTATAGCCCAGATAAGCAATGCGAAAGTGCCATCTGTTATCGTGTAGTCGCAACCATGCATCATGCAGCAGATTTCAGCATACTAATAGAGCCAAAAATAAATTCATAATATTGAACATTACTGCCATCTTACGGCAGTTTAATACGTCAAATACTCCCACTCCGCTTACGGCCTGCTCTTAAGCTATTGACTATATCGACTCGAGTTGTTTTGTTTTCGGTCGGTAAGATTTGTTATTTTTTTAATCATTTTATTCTTGATACTTGTGAGACTGAGCATTTAAAGCAACAGCTGACTATTAGCGTTGGTTGAGCGTAAATTTGATCACCGTACTATTCGTTTAATTCATGATTTTATTTATAGAAACAAATCCCCACTGGGTGCAAGATAAATGGGCACGTTTTAATCTACGCCTATTTCTGTTGTTCATTGTATTGTTCTTTGTCTATAGGATTAGTTTGTTTTGTTAAAGTTTTAGTCATTGATAAAAATGTGATTGTTCTTTGATATACAAGATAAAACTGTTAAGTTTATGAGCTCTCAGGAAGATAGAGAAACAAAGAGAAATAAACATAATTTAGCTGTTGTACAAAAATTATCCATTTCAACAATTTGATAGCATTGCACCAAAATTTTAGTCGTGCTGTTCAGTTATTACTTATGAACACCTCTGAACCTTGTCTTTATAATTTTTTTAAAATTATATAATTAAAGTTAGTCGTAACTTAATGGTATTTTTCTGCCATAGACAACTTTTTGCAACTTAATCATATAGTGGTTACCAGTTATTTAAAAAAATTGATCGATGTAGAAGCAGCCTTCTTTTTTTCCTGCGAAGCAACTATACGCTCATTTTGTCTGAATAGATAATAGAGGAGGGTGTTCCAGATTGATGGTGGATAAATCCGAACAATTATGACTTCCTGCATTAACAGCCTGCAGCCAACACAGATGCATTCGCTGCGCTTCGTGCACTATAAAATATTTGTCATGGTAAAGTGGCCAGGCCATTTAGTGTCATTTCAATATCAGCACAGAATACAGCAAGATCGCTGAGGTTTATGTTGAAAATTCGTTAATGCAGAGCAGGATTTATTCTATTTAGCAGGAAATAATTTTTTGACAGTAGTATAAAGACCGCTACAATAGCAACTGACGTAAAATTCCAGAACGGAGGCTCTCGTTATCTGAAAGTGGAATTGTAACATGGGCCATAAGAATTTTATCGTTCCACACATCTATACTAAAACTACAGTAAGGCCGTTATATAATTTCATGGCGTTGCTTCATTTTCGCATATTTACACAGATATATTATACGAGGGATGTTGAAAAAATATCTATTTTGTTTGCATTTTGGACTTTCAATGGAATAAATAAAGCAGTGAATGCAATATTGAGGTTGAAATGCCATAAAAATAGCAATCAGCTCGTAACTAACTTCTAGATAATAATTTTGCATTATTATCTCAGCATTCGAAACTATATTATGGTCGTAAAGACCAAAACGCCGTTGTTGCGGAACAGATCGTAACTAGACAATTGCTTATTGCCGTGCAGGTTGTGCAAATGAGTAAAATGTAGATATTTCAAGGTCGGTTGTAATGGTGTCTGTAAAATTACGACTCTGCACGGAGGTTTATAATTCGAGTCCGATCGAAATCACTTTAATTGGTTCGCTTCTTTCAGACGTCACGGTTAAATTACTAGAAGCACTGGTTTTAGCGTCATTTGAACGTGGACGTGTGTACATTTCGTAAAGGGATGTAGAAATTGTAATCGTCAGATTAATTAAGATTCATTCCATACTTGTACTTGCTACTGAATGAACTGAATCGAATATAATACATATATCTTTCATTTTTATTTAGTATATGTATAATCGGACAAAAAAAAATTGCACCTATATTATTTCAAAATGTGTGACAATTTACCAGTAAATTTGAATATAATAAAATATATTATAAATAGCGTAGTTATTTAAGTTATTTTGCGAAAATCCCAACGTCTCTGCTGTCGGAATTGCACAGGACCTTTAAATATTCAGACATATCGCCACGTTTCTTCATCAGTCCCGTACATGCCAAATATGTGTAAGTGAGGAGTAAGGCTCGACTGTCTTCACCACAGTGACTCCCATTGAATTTCAAAATATCCTTATCTTTTAACCTACTTCTTGCCGCTTAATCCCCGTGGCGGTCTATACGCTGTCGTTTTGATCTGGCTCCCATGCGTCTGGAAAGCAAGCAACGCTAATCGTAATATTCATGAAATAAGAAGCACTCGTGCTTTGTTTAAACTTTAAAATGAGAAGAATGATAAAAAGAAATACAAAGAAATATTTCTTTCAGAATGCAAAAATCTTGAATGACTCACTGATAGCAATCACGCTTTCGTGTGCAATCTACTGCTCTAACCGCTTCACCTGCTACTGTTTTATTGTTTATTTTTTAAACAGTTTAGACATTTTGAAAAACAAGCGAACAGTAGGTCCTTTATTTCTACTTTCTTGCTGCTTGCACCCGATAGCAATTTTAAACTGAGTGTGTAGTTTGGAGCATCGATATCAATGTGGCAGTATGTCAAGTTGAATGAAAACCTTGTAGGTGGGCAAGAAGCGACTGAAAAGGTTAGGCAATACAAAAGAGAAGAAATTTAGTTAATTTCCTGAAAACGTTGTTAACGACCGACGGGCACGTGACGATTAAGTTAATTACGTGGAAACATTAATATCGATCAGCAGATGCGTAAGAATGTTAAATCGGGTTGGAGTGGGTCTGACAAGTGCGGTCATTCATGCTTATAAATATAATGCAAAAATAAGAGAAATTAATTGCTGAAAAGCTCGCGTGAACGGCAAATTACTATTTCAATTTATTTTCGTCATTTCAGATAACGTATTCTTTATCTAATAATAATAATAATGGTGAGGCACTAACACCCCATGAAGGAGCTTGGTCTGCAAGGCGGAGGGTCAGAGCTTCCGACGGTTTTATCTAAGACAGCATACAATTGATTGTTTGTAGAATTTTGAAGGTAGCGAATTATGGAACTCAGGAAATTTGAGGATTAAGCGGGATTAAGCAAATATTAATTTTTGATTTACATAGTAATTAATAACTTTATTTTTATATGGATTTTAAACAAAATTAGATAATAAAATAAAATTCACAGATTATAAGAAACAAATATCTGTTTTTTTTTCGCTTGCTATAGACTCCAGACCATTGACGAAACGCCATAACATGTGACTTAGTTCTACCAATTTTATTTTATTATTAAATCTGAATATTTGGTGGAAACTAGAAATGTGCTTTACCGACCCCCAATCCTTTTTCCGAAACCTCTGGAGCCAGTTGTGTTTTAAGATTGTAGAATAAAGGTAACGCAGTAAACGAGTACAAGCGCTGAGACACAACTGACTCTTGCACTCTGGTCCGCTGGAGTTAGGTTATGTCGCCACGTCACACTTCGAGGGACGTAACGGATGGGCGTGGAGTTTTGTCAGTTGTTTGCGCGCCAAACAAGCCATGTTATATGGAGACGACTGAGACTTCACGCGCCACGAAAATCTTCGGTTTTCGAAACTTTTCGGATTTTGGATACGTCATTGTAGACCTGTATACAGTAAATCGACCCTTAATATTAAAAGAAAATATGTGGAAATGTGTAATCTACTAGTATTTAAAAATTAAAACGATGGCCGAGCACCAGGTTTTTAATTTTTATGTAGTATCTCTGTAATGCGGTCGTAATGTAATCGTTAAAATAAGCTGACGGTTGTATGTAATTGTTCTTGGGCGGCACTTATTAATTCATTATCGTATCCATTTTCCCATTCAGTTAAATTTGGAAACAAAAAGTAATCGCTTGGTTCTAGGTCAGGAGAATGAAGAGGACATTCGAAGGTCCAAAACCAACATCCTCAATCGCTTCCATGGTAAGATGACTCATCCATCCTTACATAATCAACCAAACATTCCTCATGAGCGTCGGCACAGTTCTATATTCAACATTCTGGGTATCATCTTCGAGACCAATTTTTCATCCCCAAATGGTTAATATGGCTTCAACCGTACTTCGTGAGCTGCTCGTAATCTGTATCAAGTTAGGGCACCTTTTGAAACATGTACTGAAAAATTGTCTTGTTGTTTATGTATTCCTACAGAAGGTTGTATTTTTTTTAATTAAGCGAACACTAAAAAATTTAAGTAAATGAGGATTATACACGCTGATGAAGATACTATTATATTTTGGAATTAGTACAAAATCATTCAAAGTTTAACTGAAGAAACGGTCGCTTCAACTAGCGGTTAAGAAATCATAGAGCAACGTTTATTGCCAGCAGTCTATTTAAAATTATACCTTGGAACCCAGAAATGATGCAAAACTCGAGTTTTGAAAAAAAATAACTAATTAGCTTTCTATAAGACAACCTGCTCTATCAGTGTGCAACGGTTTCATCAACTGGAGCGGTTATAGACTGCAATTTAGAATTATAAATAATCACCGATGTTTTAAGTAAACGTATGGTATGGTATGTCATACTATAGAATAATAGGTCCATATTGAAGTATCGGCAGCGTAGTGGTAATTACCAGTAGGATTTTCCCCGATATCTCGAATGAACGATATACGAGAAAACGTGTATATAATCCATATGTTCGAACCTCACGCCCGTACATTAGTTTCATCGTACACTCACTCTCGTGCCACGTTAGAACCACCTGTAGTGGTAATGATTCATGTAGAAGGAAGGGCTATTCCCTTAAATTCAACGGGTTCGGCTTTATAATTTATTGATGTCAAAAAATAATACAATTGCGCCAGGGCTCCTTGTAACACACTCGATTAATTAACAACGATAGTAATATTTCAATCAGAAGTTACGTAATGGTAACTAGCCCGAAAAATTCGAATTTTAATCATACTTAATTTTTTTAATTGCAATATCTTGGTTTGTTTTCAATCGCGTTTCATCCATAATCTTTCGATTTTTTGCGAACTCTAGAAGTACTCGCCACTGTTCTTTATAAATCTGTCGGCCACCTTAGCTCCGCTGCCACCCAGCGTTCTTCATCCAAATCTGTGTGCTACGTCTCTAGCAGTCACTCGTGTTCCGCGGTGTCCGAGTCCTCGCTGCAGTCGCATGCGTCGTCATCAGTCTTCCCGATCCGCACCAGTCGAAGAGGGCTCGTACAATTACACAATGTGTAGCCGATAATACGCTCTCAGCATATAATAAGAGAACAAAATAAGAAGAACATATGCGTAGAGTAGAGTAACACAACTGCACACAAAACATATTCACACATTGTAGGTAGCCCACGTTGAGGCCTAATTGTGCGTGAAGTCCATTCATCCTCCACCTATAATCCAGAATAGAGCAATACATATTTGTTTGATAATAACGTAAATGAGCACACATACTCAGACACGAGATGAGGCAATTTAGAAAATGGTTTGGTGCGTGCGATAAATACGGTTTCGTTGTGGATTTAACGTTTACCCTCTTTAATATAGTCAGCTTACCTTCTTTACACCCTTGCATACTGGTTTTCCATGGTTCAAAATAATCCGAATTATCAACGAGAGATAACCTCGAATTTGACATAGACGTACAGTGCCGCCAACATACTATTTATAACGAAACTCCGGCGACTCACCGGCGAGCCGCTGGCGAACGACTATGCATACGTGTGTTAGTAATTTCATTGTAAAATATCATGAAATTATTAGGAAATGAAATGAAATTATGGGAAGTGATAAGGAAATGGTTGGTAAAATACCATGAAATTTGTTCGACATTATTACAAAATGGAGTGAAATTATAGTAACTGTCGTGAAATACTGTAACTATCGTTAAATGTTGGGAAACATTTTTGTGAAATATTGTGAAAGTCGCGCAAGTTTTTTATTTTTCAAAATAATATTGCGAACCATGAACTTGCAGTCTCGAAAGGATTCGCCATTTTTGTTTTTATTTATTCTATCGATGAAAATTGCCTGAAATAGGTTCTTTACAACTAAGTCACACACAGTGTCAATTCTGCACACTCTTGATGTTAACTCGTCATTTACGATGCCATGCCTTTGTTTTCACATGTTACTCTTCCATACTTCAGACATTTTCTTCCACACTTTTTCAAGAAGCTTAGCTAGAACCTCGCTGTACTATTTTTGATTAACTATTTATGAAAGTCACTATTTGACCATGGGCATGACTACTGTCAAAAAACAGGCAGACATTACTACACACTTACACCCGTATGCATAGTCGTTCGCCAGCGGCTCGCCGGCGACTCGCCGGAGTTTCATTATGAATAGTATGTTGGCGGCACTGTACGTCTATGTCAAATTCGAGGTTAGCAGGTTAGATTTTGTGTCACTTTCTGTCAAAACTGACGGAAAACCTAACCTGATAACCTCGAATTTGACATAGACGTACAGTGCCGCCAACATACTATTCATAACGAAACTCCGGCGACTTACCGGCGAGCCGCTGGCGAACGACTATGCATACGGGTGTTAGTAATTTCATTGTAAAATATCATGAAATTTGCTTGAAGTTATTGCGAAATGCTTTGAAATTATAGTAATTGTCTAGAAAACTAACAAATATCTTGAAATTTTTACCAAATATAGGAAAGTGATACGTTTTTGTTGTATACTGTGAAATTCTCTAACTATTAGGAAAGACAATGAAATTATAAAAACTATCATGAAATGCTATAAAATTATTACAATGAAGTTATTTTGAAATAACTATCAATCATCAACATCAATATAAATAAAATACACTCGTGTATGTCGCATAAAAAGGTGGCTGTTAAGTATTTCATAAAATTTGCCGCTTCGCTTGTAGTTGCGTATGGTACTATGCGCATTTCAGAACTCTTGGAGCTTACCTCCCCGCGCCACTCAAGCTCCGTCTGTCAAACTTACTGCACGCGGGCAGGTCCACTCCGAGAAACGCTAATTCATTGTTTACATGTTAAAATGTTCGTGTCAATTTATTGCAAATAAATTACCTACTTTGCTTTCAACGAGTGTATAATTTAGTGAAGAATAAATCCATACAGTCCACTACAGTTCAATACGAGCTCGCAACCAGAAATTTCCAAACATAGCGGAAAACTGGGAAGCTCCCCAACAGTGGCCGACTTATTTTTTCACTTTCCGATCACCTACAAACCTGAAATTTAGAACACAATTTCTTGGGACGTAAGATTGATGGGAAAAATCCCAAATCGGGAAAATTCAATTTTGCGGATCTAAAATGGCGGCCTTAAGAAAAATCAACTTTTCACTTTTCGATCTCTTCCAAAGGACGTAGAAATTTGAAATTTTGATAGGAATTATTCCATACCATTTGAACAGCCCTTAGAGTCGAGAATTACCAAAATAATACATGTGGGTTAAACTATAGGGAATGAAATGAGTCTATTGCAAAAAAAAGGTGACCGACTTATTTTTGCACTTCCTGATCACCTAAAAACCTGAATTCGCAACAGATATTCCTTGGGGCCTAAGATTGATTAGAAAATACTGAAAAATTTAATATGGCAGATCCAATATGGCGGAGAGCCAGTATTTCACGATTTGATTCCTTCCAAAAGACGTAGAAACTTGAATTTTTTGAAAGAGGTAGCCCATACCATAGCAACAGCCATTACAGTAAAAAGCTACTACATGGGTTTTGAACTATAGGGGATGAAATTAAATAAGGGTCGTTGTGCAAACATTTTTTTACTAGTGGGAAACTGCTATGAAATTATGTTGAAATGATGGCAGAAATGTATGAAATTATGTATTGACTATAAAATTATATTGAAATATAAGTGTAATCATAGGAAGTTAGTCAAGTCCTTGTAAAATATGATATTCGCATGAAGTTATTGGGAAATGCTGTGAAATTATAAGAAGCATTTTGTAGCACGCACGGATTTAGGGTACGACGAGCGAAGCGAGGAGTGCCCTAAAGGAGTAAGTGCTACAAAATGCCTTATAAACGAGGTATCATACAGTATTTTATCTACTCCAGTGGGATAAGTAACTCATTAAGTCACTCATTTGACACTATTTCAGTTACGTAATGAAGCTCATTACACCACTCACTTATGTAATGGTTTCATTACGCAACTCAGTTGCGTAATGACTTCATTACGTAACTGAAATAGTGTCAAATGAATTACAATATTTTTGAAAATGACAGATCTGACATTTCTCTTAATGCACTTTTCTCAATTTTAGGCAGTCGTAGATAAAATTTTGTACAATACATGTGTGATAATGCATCATTAATATACTTGTGTGCTTACATAACTCGTGCTACGCACTCGTTTGTAACTTACACACACGTATATTAATGATGCTGTTATCCCACTTGTATAGTAAATAACTATTATCTACTTTGCCACTTTTTTAAGCAAAAAAATGAAAATTTTTAGTATTTTTATTATAGCATCGCTTTGTGTCGATTACGATACTCAAACGCGTATCGTAATAGCCTCAGTACGAACGCAAAGTAGATAAAATATATTGACATCTTCACCTAATGTTACGGAATGGTTGAAGTTTTTGTGAAATACTAGAAAAGAAAATAACATTGTAATTATCATGAAATTTTGTAAATAACCATCAAATTTGCTTTAAATGATACAAAAATGAGTGAAATTATAGTAATTGAGAAATACTGTAACTATCTTCAAATTGTTCATAAATGGATGGAGTTTTTGTGAAATTCATGCAGGTTTTCTATTTTTCAAAATAATTTGGCGAGTCATCAGCTAGCAGTCTTAACGGATTTGCCACTTTTGTTTTCACTTTATTGACAAAAATTGACTGAAATAGGTTTTTTACCACTCATTTTGCTTTTTGCAAACATCAAAGAAGTTACACGATGCCAATTCCCTAAAATATTGATGTTAGCCCGGCATGTACTATGCGATGCGTTTATTTACAAAAAATTGCGTTGTTTTGACATGTAACTCTTTCACACATCCGACCTTTTCTTCTTCACACTTCCAAAAGGCGTAGCTAGCAGGATCTCGCTGTAATATTTTTGATTAAGTATTGGTGCAAAGTCGCTACTCGGCCATGATCGTGAATCTACTGTAAAAAAAAACGCCAAACATTGTCTGACCGTTCAGGTTACTCATCAATAATTTTTGCATCCCGACAATTGCTGGTCTAGTTCTAGTGCTAGTGCGAAGATTCTTACGCCCGTATTCATAGTCGTTCGCCAGCGGATCGCCGGCGACTCGCCAGAGTTTCGTTATGAATAGTGTGTTGGCGGCACTGTACGTCAATGTCAAATTCGAGGTTAACAGGTTAGATTTTGTGTCAGTTTCTGTCAAAACTGACTGAAAACCTAACCTGATCACCTCGAATTTGACATAGACGTACAGTGCCGCCAACATAGTATTCATAACGAAACTCCGGCGAGTCGCCGGCGATCCGCTGGCGAACGACTGTGAATACGGGTGTTAGCCTGAGATTTTATCAGTAATAATGTATTAAGGGCAAATGCTTTTGCCGGTAAAAATGTTTTACGAAAGTATTTTGTTTTAGCAATGTCACAAGACAAACTAACTTGATCAAATTCCCGAGCGAAGGCGAGGGAATTTGTCAAAGTTAGTTTGTCGAGGGGCATTGCCAAAAAAACAACAAATCGTGAGTAAAACATTTTCCGAGCAAAATCATGAGCCCGAAATACATTTTGTGGACTATTTCCCAAATATCGGTTCTTTTTGACGTTTATACTGATGCGCAATGACAGTTTAAATGGCGTTTCTTAAATACCACCTTGATTAAAGCAACATATTTGGTGGTTGCCGTGGATGCAAGTGGCAAAAGAAACTGACAAAATCCCAAGGGAAAATTTCGATTTTTTGCCAATACAAAAACACACGATTGGTTGAATTTTGAAAAAGCATGGATTTTCATTGGATAATAAGAGATGTGGGAAATAGTCATTTGTAAGTTCTTCGGCTATGATTTCACTGCTCCTAACCTTGCCTCTAGGTTTTATTAGGTGCCTGTCGATAACGATTCAATTTCGAAGACAGGGGTTGTTACCCCAGATTCTCATTATGAATTCCTTCGAATGCCATTTGGATTAACAAATACGCTGGAAATATTTAATAAACAAAGGTTGCTTACTATCTGAATTTATCGACATTTCGTCTAGTATGATGTCAGTTTAAGATTGCTGTTTAGTTCGATGCAGAAAATTTTGATTTCTACAACTTTTCTCATTCACCTTTTTGCTCCAAGGCTCTTGCTAAATTTGCAGTACGCGTAGTGCGGATTTTAATTCGCCACACCTCGTATGTTAGGAAAATTCCGCAGTGAAGGTTTGTATGATATTTTTGTGTAAAATCGCTTCTTGACAATTAAAGGAAGCGCATCATATCAACAACCATGGGTAACTAGATCAGGAACAATAAATAAGAACAAGCCTCCTACAAGACCTTGTTCGTTATTACATGTAATTCCCCTTGCATTTCCGGGAGCACAGCAAGGGTTTATGGTGGCGGCTGGCAGACATCCGATAGTAATCCCGTCTCTTTAAGATCTCTGCTTGCACTTCTAACATGAAATTTATCTCCGTAAATACCTTGCGTCTGCATCGAATAACTTGCGGTGAGGTTTTTTGCGAAAACGAGGCAGCGCTAAATATTCCCACCCACCTCTCTCCACTTCAAGGTTTTAGTAGGACACTTTGAAAAGTCTAGTAGGAAGCACTCGTGGGCACGAACTATTTCACCAATTTCGCTTCTAATTGCCGCGATAAAAAACGGCGTCTTGATCGCACGAACCAAAATAGTGCCCTTCCCCGCCCCCGGAGCGCTTCAATCAATGACCTGGGGTAGGTTGCGTCTGTCGCCTGCATTATGCTCATTCATGGATTCATGGTCTGTGTCCTTCTCAGTTTACTCACCCTCGCTGATTGGGTCTCTCCCTCAGTCTGTGGAGTTTCAATTTCAGCGCCACGCTCGCTCGCATTGAGGTAAAAGTGTAGATCGCCGGCGAGCACGCGGATTGATATGTCAGTGACCCTTTTTCGTTCGATTGTAGAAAGTTTGTTGCTGCCTTTTGTGACGGGATGTGGGAATCGCGTCTTTTCTTTGCCTCTGTCGCCGAATTTGCGTCGCATGGTTTTTCTTTGCCCCTTAATTCGGGCTTTAGGTTTTTCTGTGCATATATCGATTGATAATCCGATACCAAACTGGCTTTCGTTTTGTAAACTTTACCCTTCTACGCCCTCTGACTCGTGTCTCGGATAGAAGCAAAGGGTTATTGGTAGAACATTCATGAAGTGATTTGAAAATGCTATGAACTTATTACAACAGTGTAGGAAATTAGTGAATTTATTGTAGAATGTCACTTTATTATAAACTAATTAATCACTACTATAAGCTGCAGTTAAACCAAAATTATGACATTTTCGTGGAACTATTGCAAGACGTGATGAAACTATTATAAAACAAGTACCTGTTATGCAATTATGACGGATGCATTATTATAAAATGCTACAAAATTCTTTCTAAATTGTTTAGAAGTGCTATAAAATTACTATGATATACGCTATACGGGGTAATGTTCTATTCGATTGGTATTGATAGATTTCTTATCACGAAACAGAGGACTAGTTAAATTAGCAGTTGCGCAGAATTTCGAGAATAATCTGTTGCTGTTTAAATTTGACCTGACTTAACTTTTTTGAAATATCATGAATGAAAATGGCCAATTTTGTAATGTCGAGTAATCATCAACGTTAGAACAAAAAAATCCCTGTGGCATTAGAATAGGCAGTGGAGATATAAAAATGACCATGAAATAGTACGAAATGATATTGAAATGATTGCAAAAGTCTATGATGTAACTAAGAAATGCAATGAAATTATTATAAAACAACTATAAAATTATGTATATTGAAATTAACGTGAAGTGATAGGAGGATAGCAAAATCCATGTAAAATAACACAATATTCCCTTGAAGTTCTTGCGAAATGTAGTAAAAATTATTGTAATTATATTGACGCGCCGTAAAATATCTTGAAATATTTACCAAATGTTAGGAAATGGGTGAGGTTTTTGTGAAATGCTTCGAAATTCGCTGAAATTATCAGAGCAGGAAGCGAAATTATAGCAATTATCATGAAATGCTATGAAATTATCTTGTAACCACAAACGTTTATGTAATTACTATGAAATAACTATAAAATGTTATTGAAATTTAGGTTAGCAGGCATAAAACACCATGAAATTTGCTTGAAATTATTACGAAATGCAGTAAAATTATAGCAACTGTTGCGAAATACTGTAAAAATATCTTGCAAATTTTACCAAATGTTAGGGAATGGGTGAAGATGTTATGAAATACTGTGAAAGCAGCTGAAATTATTAGAAAAAGAATTCAAGTTATAGTAATTATAAAATCCTGGGAAATTAACGTGTAGTGATAGCAAACGTTTATGAAATTATTGCGAAACGCCAATGAAAATGTTATGAAAACTGTAAATTATTTGAAATTCAGGTGAAGCGATAGAAAGTTAGCAAAATGCTTGTAAAATACCATGATGTATGCTTAAGTTATTGTGAAACTCGGTGAAATTAAAGTAGTTTTTGTGAAATGTTAAGAAATGGGTGAAGTTTTTGTGTAATGTGAAATTCGCTGAGATGATTAGAAAATGGAGTGAAATGCTGTGAAATTATCTTGAAGTAATCTCAAACGTTTAAGTAATTATTATGAAATGACTATACAATTTTACAAAATTTAGGTTAATAAAGTCGTAATATTCGAGAAACACTATAGAATATGTTATCTCAATGTTAGGGAATGAGTGAGGTTTTTGTGAAATATTGGGGAATTCACTGAAATTATTAGGAGAGAAAGTGAAGATATAGTAATTATCATAAAATCCTGTGAAATTATCTTTTAATAATAAGAAACGTTAATGAGATCATAACGTAACTGCAATGAAAATATTATGAAATAACTAGAAAATTATATTGAAATTGTGGTGAAGTGATAGTAAAATCCTTGTAAAATACCATGATAGATATTTGCATGAAGTTATTGTGAAACTCGGTGAAATTACAATAATTTTCGTAAAAAACTGTTAAACATTTTACTGAATATTGGAAAATGGGTGAAGTTTTTGTGTAATAAAGGAAGGAAGCGAAATTATAGGAATTATCATGATATGCTGTGAAATTTTATCCTGAAGTGACCTTCAGCGTTTATGTACCTACTATGTATGAAATAACTACGAAATTTTAATGAAATTAAGGTTAGCAAAGTCGTTGTAAAATAACATGAAATTTGCTTGAAATTATTACGAAATTAAGTGAAATTGTAGTAACTGTTTCCAAATACTGTAAAAATAACTTGCAATGTTTACCAAATGTTAGAAAATGGGTGAAAATTTGTGAAATACTGTGAAAGACTGAAATTATTATAAAAGGAAGTTAAGTTATAGTACTTATAATAAAATTTTGTGAAATGATCCTGAAATGGTAGTAAACGTTTATGAAATTATTATGGAACGCCAATGAAACTATTACGAAAATTGTAAAATTATATTGATATTCAGGTTAAGTGATAGGAAGTAAGTAAAATGCTTGTAAAATACAATGATATCTGCTTGAAGCTTTTGCAAAACTCAGTGAAATTAAAGTAATTGTCGTGAAACACTGTAAAATATGTTAAAAATTTCGTTGAATGTTAGAGAATGGGTGACGTTTTTTATGTAAAATTGTGAAATTCCCTAAAATTATTAGGAAATGAAGCGCAATTATTCAGTAATCATGAAATGCTTTCAAATGATCTTGGAAGTGACCGCAAACGTTTGTGTAATTAGGATGAAATAACTATAAAATTTTATTGAAGTTTAGGTTAGCAAGGTCGTTGTAAAATTCGGTAAAATACCATGAAATGTTCTTGAAAGTTATTATAAAACTCAGTGAAATTAAATTGTCGTGAAACACTGTAAAATATGTTAAGATTTTCACTAAATATTAGGGAATGGGTGAAGGTTTTGTGTAATATTGTGAAACTGCACTGCGATTATTAGGAAAGGAAGTGCAATTATAATAATTTTCATGAATGATGTGAATTTATCTTGGAAGTAACCTCTTATGAAATAGCTATAAAACTATATTGAAATTCAGATGGCAAACCATATTTGCTTGAAGTTATTGCGAAATGCTGTCAAACTATAGTATTTGTCGTGAAACACTGTAACTTACATATGTGAAATTCGCTGAAATTATTAGTGAGATTGTAGTAATAGTAGCAAAATACTTAATATTTGCTGAAATTATTGTTAAAAATAGTTGTAAATAGTATATTTGCTAAAAAATATTGTGAAATGCAGTGAAACTATATTAATTGTCGTTAAATAATGTGGAATTTACCGAAATTATTAGGAACAGCAGGGAGGTAATAGTAATTGTGGTGAAATACTGTAAAATATTTTGAAATGTTTACCAAATATTAAGGAATGGGTGAAATGTTTGTAACATACTTTGTAATTAGCTTAAATTATTTGTAAATACTATATTTGCCAAAAGTTGTTGGGGAATGTGAATATATAGTAATTGTGTAAAATACTGTCAAGTATCTTGAAATTTTTAACATATATTAGGGAATGGGTGAAGTTTTTGCGAAATACTGCGAAATTTGCTGAAATTTTTCCGTGTAAAATTCCATGAAATTTGCTTGAAATTATTACTAAATGCAGTGAAATTATGGTATTTGTCGTAAAATACTGTAAATTATCTTGAAATGTTTGCCAAATATTAGGGAATGGGTGAAGTTTTGGTGAAATATTGTGAAATTCGTTGAAATAATTACCAAATATTAGGGAATTGGTAAAGCTTTTGTGAAATTTTGTGAAATTCACTGAAATTTTGAGTAAAATCCTTGTAAAACACGCATTTGCCAAAAGCTATTGCGAAATGCGGTGAATGTATAGTAATTAATGTGAAATATTGTAATATATCTTGCAAAGTTTAACAAATATTAGGGAATGGGTGAAGTTTTTGCGAAATACTGGGAAATTTTCTGAAATTCTTCCGTGTAAAATGCTATGAAATTTGCTTGAAATTATTACTAAATGCAGTGAAATTATGGTATTTGTCGTAAAATACTGTAAATTATCTTGAAATGTTTGCCAAATATTAGGGAATGGGTGAAGTTTTGGTGAAATATTGTGAAATTCGTTGAAATAATTACCAATTATTAGGGAATTGGTAAAGCTTTTGTGAAATTCACTGAAATTTTGAGTAAAATCCTTGTAAAACACGCATTTGCCAAAAGTTATTGCGAAATGCGGTGAATGTATAGTAATTAATACGAAATATTGTAATATATCTTGCAAAGTTTAACAAATATTATGGAATGGGTGAAGTTTTTGCAAAATATTGCGAAATTAGTTGAAATTCTTGAGAAAATTCGTCTAAAATACTGTATGTGCTTGAAACTACTATGAAATGCGCTGGAGTTATAGTAAATGTTGTGAAATACTGTAAATTATTAGGAAAGTCAGCGAAATTGCAATAATGATCGTGATGAAATGCTATAAAATTATCTTAATGTGATTGCAAGATTTTATGAAATTATTGCGAAATACAATGGTATTATTACGGGCTTTTACAAAAAATATTTTAAAATGATTAGGGCATTATTGGCTTTATGATAAATTGCTATAAAATGTCCGTGAAATTAATTGAAGTTTATGAAATTTTCACGAAATGCAGTGCTGGTGTTGGGAAATTATAATAATTATTGCGAAACACAAAAAAATCGTTAAGTAAATCAATCTGAAATACTCCGATATTACTTACTTTCTGATAAAGTACTGTGCACTTCGTTCAAATTATTACAAAACTAGCAAATTATGAAATTAACAAACTCTTGAAATTAGTATTGCTTAGTTGAAATTGATATAAGTAAAACTTGGTATTACGTTGGAACCAGATATTTTAAAAATATTGTTGAAAAACAATTGTACAGTATGATCACAAAATTTCTAATCGAACGCCTTTCTTCTGTTAGATTATTTTGCTTAAATAGTAACAGTTCGAAAAATATCTCATGTGTATCTAACCAATATATCACTTCCGCTTCAATCGGAAATGAAACTTTCCCAAATAAATATCAGGAGAGATAGTAGGAACGTAAATATTCGATAAAATCCTGGAGTGGGCGATGGCAGTAAAAACAATAAAAGTTAATATATCAACATCCCAACTTCTCATTATCTCGGCTCCATTTATAAAAGTTTTGTACGCGAGCTCCAGTAGACGTTATGAATATTTCAGTTTGCACTTTCGGATATTAAGCTTGTTAGAAACTTCCAATTTTCAGGTTCACGTAGTAGCTAAAACTCTCTGATATTAATTTGTTTTGCAAGTTTTGAAATATATTGCGAATGGCTGTTCGCCTACACGTCCAGAAGGGCTCTTCTCTATGAAATAATATGTTTTACAATTTTCATGGAAATTCTCGTAAGAAATATGGAAATTAACTAACTGATATTTTCTAATTACTTGGCAGTGTTCTAATAAATGCCCCACATTGTTTATTTTATAATGTCCACATTTTGTGTCTTTTCTCATGACCTAAAATACAACCATGGTGAGTCATGGAATATAAATTTTAGGTAATCTCATATAAGAATGTTGAAAAACTCATTGTACATTCAAGTGGTGTCGTCCTCCAGTGGTACGGGTTATCAACATTTCAACATTGCTATGTTCTTGATTTCTTACAACTTCCTGGGCTGAACTTGTTTTGAGATTTCATTTATTAATAGGAAAAATGGCGAGTTGTTTTAATTATTAAAATTGAAAACTAATTTTGCTTGGTTTTTACCTTTGCGTGTGTGCCAAAATACGAAAAACAGTAAACTTCAAATACTGCTTGCAGTAGTAGCCAATTCTAATTAGAATTCTTCCAAAAGCTGAAAGCTACATGACCCAATTTCCCAACCTTATAAAAATAATTACATTCAATTGCGACTATTTGCTTTTGAAACTTTGTAATTTCCAAGGCATTTCACTTGTCTTCTTATTTTGCTGGTTTAATTCATAAGATGCTATGAATGTAATTGATCTTAAAGTGCTTAAGGAGCAATTCATTTGGGTCGATATTGATTGCGCTGCGCACCTGTATTCATTTAAACTTGTTATTGTGTTAATAACATCTCTATGCATGAAATATGAGTATGAAACAATACATTCATGTGTGAGATTGAAATATCCAAAATTCCAACCTCCGCAGATTCGTTTTCTAATGCTGTTGTGCGATTAGTGACCAAATATGTGAATTGAATCGCAAAAATCGTGAGTTTAATCAAGAGTTCGGGTTATACTGTCTGGATAATAAAAAATAATATCTATATAAAGCTCTGTAGATACTTTTTGTATTTTATATTCTGCCATGATGCCGGGAGCTGCTACGAATAGCTGAAACGTATAAACGGCTATCGTTTGAAATGTTTAATTCGAGCAAAATTCTAATACGACTTTAATCGTAATATTATTTAGCAACTGATGTTTGTGATAATCTGTCGATCCGCCCAATCTTATTCAGTTAGATGACTCGCCTACTATATTTTCTAGTAATAGTAATTAGTGTTGATATAAGAGTTTTAATTAATTTCAAATTATCGTGACTGCATGGACATATCTGAAGGGGAGTAGTTCACTGGGAACAGCGTGGGTTCTTCTACAAAAGCTTTAATGATATAAAATTACAAAGGGCTCCAGTGAGTCTTTAATACAACAAATATGCCCACTACATGACAAAAACTCATCAACTCATAAATAGAGTCGATAGTTGTATAATCTGAAACAAACTCATTTAACGGCTAAGCAGTTACTAAAACTCGTATATTGTATTCTAAATTATGTATAATAACCAGTAGTAATTAGTACAGGGCATATATGTATTACAAAATACATACAGCTTAAAAATCGCAAATATTAACACAATATGGTGCACCCAGTATAAAAATATTAACTCTAAAATTAATGCGATTGTAAATCAACAATAATCGCCAGGAAAAACAGTAAACGTAAGTAACGAACAATTGTAAATAACAAAAGCACGTAATGAAGTGGACAGGTGAATGACGTTTAAACCGGCCAATAAAAAACCGAGGATACGTGAGGAGCACCTGTCGAGAGCAGCACTACTTAGTAAAATGATTCGGTAAAGCTACGTAAGTTGCCAATATCCAGAGAGGCCCGCCCCCTTACTATTATGTGGTTTAAAACTAGCATCAATCGTTCTTGGGTAAAAGGTGAGATCACGGCGGATAAATAATCGTCGATGCACCAGAACAGCTGTGAAACGGGATCTTCCACAGAAGGCAATTGATGGGATCGCGCACGGCTCATATGAAGGCAAAGTACAACATGGTCCGACGAGAAGTGAGATTATATTACGAAATCACTGCCAAACAGAAAGAAAAGGGGTATGATTTACCATATGATTTATCTCATAGGTAAAATTAAGACTGTTCGTCGTAATAAGTGGAAATCATCTGTCAATAACGTCGCCTTTAAACCAGATTCACAAAATTACAAACTCAAATTTGTACGAAGCATACAAGAACTATGCAACTGAAAGCGATGGCTTAGCACATCGTAGCCATTCTATTCAACAATCGGGAAGCTAAAGACAGGGAATTTACAAGCTGTGGCAGACGAAAAATTCTGAGCGTCGGACGAAAATCCCTTTGGGGTAAATTCGAAAATACTTATACGACTAGGCGTACACTTTGGCCTTGAAAAGTGTAGGCGAATTGCTGAGTGCATTGACAAATTAGTACGTGAGCTCTGCGAATATCGCCATTAGAATGTAAACTGCCTTCTTTCCCAGCCTGAACCCGCATACGGAGCGTGTAGACCCTCCTTTACACAAATACGTAGAAGTACGGTTGGATAGTGATAGTTGGTGCAAATGAAATATTTATTTTATATCTAGGTGTAGTAGAAGAGCAATAAGAAGTGATTCTTTAATACTTACTGGTTTTCGAAGCATAAAAATAACGGAAAAATTAGATTGTGCCTTGCAGTTGTAAAAACATGGCATATATAAGGAATATATTGTTTAATTGTTGGAATAAGGAATTTACTGGAACTAAATCCATTTGAATTTAGATAAACCTACGGCAGATAAGTAGGTCATAAAATTATGTTATGGGAAATAATTTTAATAATGATCTGTGTGGTTTTATCTAATGAATTTTGGCAGGAAGCAAACCATTTGACCTTAGATACGCTACTGTTGGTTTCAACAAACAATTCATTGTAAATTCTGGTTTTTATTATAAAAGCTAATAATCGAAATTGTTTCTGAAATTTCTGTTTATATTTTCAGTGTTTTGGACAAGTTTAAAATTGAAAAACTTGTAGTGCATTTTGAAAATCCCGCACAGTTAGAACGTTAGAAAGTTTTAATATTGAAATTAAATTTATTTAATAACAAAACCTCGAGAATGTTGTGAAGTTTAATCTCATAACTTGCAGACTACACAAACGTGGCAACCAGTGGCGGCTGCTCTTTAGGGGCGCAGGGGCGCATTAAGAAACTAACTATTCTATAATTGGAAATTTATTTCATCATCTATCCTATCGTTATAATATACAAAGGTTTAAGTAATGAGATCTGGAGGTAGCTATTCGATACCGCTTAAAACATGTAAAACAACATCCACGAAGTATGTCAACATAACATAAGTTATAAGGTTAACACACGTGCTCTATCATTGCACGGAGCGGCTGGCAGCTGTTTGGGGCGATTCGACATTAGGCCCAAACCTATATGGCCATTACGGGCGAAAATGCCGACGCCCCAGATCGAACTATCACAGTTTCAATGTGACGGAGGGGCTAAACAACGTTGTAGCTGAAGCAGCGGTTAAATCCACGCGGTTATCACTTCATTTATAAACACCGTGCTTCCGAAATATAACGCAATCGGAGCGTAAAGGTAACCGGCGCGCCTATAAAATAAATGTACAGTCTTTGATATTGAAAAGAATTCCAGTGGGCAAGGACGTTTTTACATTCTTGTGGGCCGTGTTTAGACATAATATCGATTACAGTTGGAGCCTGTTTATTTATTTTGGATGAGTTTGGTTGTTTCATGCAGTTTTCTACACAATTGGCAGAGAATAGAATAACTATAAGTTTACTCAACATCAACTTGAAGAGCCTGTCGTTAGCTGAAAAGGTTAAAATTAAAAAACTTGGATGAAATTTCAACCTGCAAAATCAAGTTCAAACTCGCAATTTTGCAAGATATTTTTTTGTGGATATTTACAAGAAAAACAAATGGATTTTTGTAATTTTGACCTAATATAGTAGCATTTTGTTGTGGTTTTCAACGTCAAACTTATCCATGTATTTGTACTATTAGCAATATGAGATTTCATATTGACACTAGTGCTAATATGAAAATTTAGAACAACTTGCTAGATATAAGTAAATTTATTTTCCGCCAATCGTACTAGAATTGTCACATTATTGACACAA
The DNA here is from genome assembly GCA_940337035.1 of Agriotes lineatus. Classification (NCBI taxonomy): domain Eukaryota; kingdom Metazoa; phylum Arthropoda; class Insecta; order Coleoptera; family Elateridae; genus Agriotes; species Agriotes lineatus. The sequence goes on along the minus strand of OW679199.1, from coordinate 6,842,127 downwards.
TTTTGTTGAGCAAAGTCAAACATTCCATTACATCAGCCGTTGCTAGGCAATTTACAATAAAACTGTACAGGAATCATTCAAACATTTAATTACATCAGCCGTTGCTAGGTAATTTACAATACAACTGTACAGGAATAATATTCCCGGCCTAGGCAGGGAATATTCGAGTACTATTTCCTAATTTTTTTAATTACTCGTATCGATCGGCGGAAAAATAGTATGTGTATCTTGGACAAAAAGCAACATTCCCAGACTCCTCTGTTGTTGGGCTCGGCATCGCCTCGCCCAACAATATTCACAGTCGTCTGGGAATGTTACGCTTTTCGTCCTAGATACACAATATACTATTACTATAAAAATTAATATGACTCAGAATTACAGAAAATCGTGAATGCAACACGTTGCCAAATTACGTGTTCACTTGTAGTGTGAAAAACACTTTCATTTTGCAACTTAATACATAAGTAGTTATTGTGGATCTGATGCATGCTATATTTTTTCCATTGTTAAATAAATGATCGTGTTTCATTTTTTAACACTTCCGTACATTTTGTGTTGTTTTGAATACTTTTTGTTCTGTGCATATTCTTTTTTGGTTGTCATTAAAATTAAAAATAATTGCTATAATTGAATTAAAACATCGATGGGACGTACGTGCCATTGGCTGCAACATCCTTTGACAGTGTCGAATAATATAGCAATTCTGTTCTTTATAGAGCGTTTAGAAAGAACTATAAGAACTATTTAAATGTCACTTTTATTGCTATTAATAATTAATTTCAGTAAATTTAGAAACTGCTATGCAGAGATGTTGTAACATACATCTTGCGGATTCGCTAATTTAAGCAACGGATGTTGATCCTATAAAAGACTGCTTAGAAATCCGTCGTAGTGCGAGTAACTTGGCTTACCCTGGAAGTTCTTACGAATACGATTTATTATAAATTATTCATAAGTGGCAAAAAGTCTATTATGTGTTAATCCAACGGTTTCGCGGTGTATGTATACTGCGTAAGAGTTTTGCTTTTTCTTCGGTTCTTGAATAATCCATTTAATAGTTATCTTTTCGTAGCAGCTCTACAGAAAACTGGCAGCTTGATCGCACTGTACAAAAGCTACAAAGTGGAAATCACAGCCAGTTGTTGCCAAAACGAATCCTCGTAATCCCATCAAATTCCATGTAAACTAAATTAGGCATTGTTTCGCGAACGATGATTCATTTCTCTCAGCGTTCCTCATTCAGCAGATCACTCTGGCAGACAATAGCAATAGAAAACCGCCCGATATTAATTTAGTTTGAGGCGAGCAAGTTGCTAGGAAAGAGAAAACGCGAGAACGTGAAATTTAATGCCTTACTCACAACTGGATTTGCTTGACATTGGCAGGGAAATCTAGGTAAGCCGAGTAGTGCTGCAATTTTTGTGGTGGATAACCAAATGCTAGATGGTTTATACTTTATACAGAATGTCTGTCGGCGCATGGCTGAACTGCATTAAAAAATCATGATGCAAGTTCAAGTTTACGAAAAATTTTAATTTGAAATTTAATTGGCGCTCCCCACATATAAATGTTTAACCTTAGCAACCATTGACATGAAACGTTTTGAAAATAAGCATGGAAACGACAGACGTAGAAGAATTTATCATCTTTTGTCCTGTGCAGAGTAGAACAAAAATTAATGCAATGAGCAGCATCTTCAATTCTTGATCAAAGCATGATTATTGCTCCCGTTCACAATAATTGAATACTAAGGTATAAGGAAACTGCTATACTGGCGGAAAGGGGAAGATAAATCGCAATTTAAACCAAATCAAGTGGCAGTCTCATAAATGATACATCGAGCCTTGTGTCGATTCTGAAAGTGAAAATTCGCAGATTGTTGCAGATCGCGATTACCACGCAGATTAGATTAATTTGCATTAAATTCTATGGTGCATTGTTGCCGCCAAGGCCGACGTGATTGCGTTTAGGAAAGCCATTTTCATACGTAAGCATCTCCGGAGATGAACTGCTTCGCAAGCACGCATAACCCAGAATCGGCCGAGTTACGCCACCCCAGGGCGTGCTTCCGTTAATTAAGAAAAATTAAACTGGAGCCCCAATAAAAGGCCTTGTCGATTGTCAAAGGAAGCCTTTTTCTCTTTTAGTCGCTGCGGTTATCTGAAAGTCCATTTTCATCCCCAAAGACGAACACGATGGCATCGGAAATAATAAACAGGGGAGCTTTTAAAAGATAGGGGGCGGCATTTCGTAGTCGAAAACTCTGGAAAGCGGCAGTTGTCGCGCTAATTTCTGCATGGCTTGTGTTAATCAATGCTCGAAATTGGTGTTGTGCAGGGCTGCGATTGATTTGTCTAGTTCTCTAGTAGGTGGTGATAGCGGCAGGAGTTCAGGATGCTTTTCTCTTCCGTCTCAAATATATGCGCTGAAAAAAAATATTAAATAGTGCTACATTGACAATACTATGTTAGTGATCTTAGTGGACTAGTGGTCTTGATCTTGTCTTTTATCCTACAACTAGTGAGCTTCTTTTTTTGTGTGGAGGTGATCTCGGTCTTGCTTTGATCTTGAAACTGATAAACTTGTTTTTTTCGATCTTCTGACTGCTGAGAGTGCTGAGGTCGGTATTATCTTCATGTTGTCAGTAATGATCTTGATCTTGTCTTTATCTTGTGATTAGTGATATTGGTCTTGTTTTAATCCGGTGTCTAGTGATTCTGGTGGTATTTCGATCTGGTGATTAATGATAATGGTGTTTTTATCGTGTGTTTAGTGATCTTGGTCTTTTTTGATCTTCTAGCGAGTGAAGGTGTTCTTGTCTTTATGTTGTCATTAATGAACGAGGTATTGTTGATCTTCGTTTTGTAATTGTCTTGCAACTAGTGAACTTACTCTTGTCCTGGCTTTGTAAATAATAATCTTGGTCTTGTCCTGATTTTGTGACTAGTGGTCTTGATCTTGTCTTTATCATGTAACTACTGAGCTTCCTTTTTTTTGGTTGTGTGAGTAGGTCATCATGGTCTTGTGTTGATCTTGTGACTAATGATCTGGTTTTCTATCTTTTGATTGGGGTATTTTCTTGATGTTGTCGGTATCGGTCTTGGTACTAATGATATTAGCCTTACTTTGATCTTGTGACTGGTGATGTTGGTCTTCTTCTGATCTTGTGTTTGGCGATCTTCATTTAATTGCGATCTTATGGCTAATGTTATTGGTTTTGTTTAGATCTTGTGACTAGTGATATTGGTTTTATTTTGATCTTGTGAGTAGCGATATTGGTTTTATTTTGATGTTGTGTCTAGTGATCTTGGTCTTTCTTCTATCTTCTGACGAGTGAAGGCGATCTTGTTTCACTAATGATAATGCTACTAGTAATCTTTTATTCAACTAGTGAACTTACTATTGTTCTGATTTTATAAATAATGATCTTGGTCTTGTTTGTTTTTTTAGTAGTGGTCTTGATCGTATCTTTGGCTTGTTAATAAAGACTAGTGAAGTTAACTTTGTCTTTATGTTGTCGGAAAGTTAGTCTTGCCTTTATGCTGTCATTAATGATCGTGGTACTGCTGATCTTGGTTTTGTATTTGTCTCGCAAATAGTGAACTTACTCTTGTTCCGATTTTGTAAATAACGATCGTGATCTTCTTCTAATTTTGTGACTAGTTGTCGTGGTGTCGTGGTCTTGTCTTATCTTGTAACTAGCGAGCCTCCTTTTTTTGGTTTTGTGAGTAGGTGATCTTGTTTTGTATTGATCTTATGACTAATGATATTGGTATTGTTTGGATCTGATGACTAGTTATATTGGTCTTGTAGTGATCTTGTGACTAGTAATATTTGTTTTATTTTGAAGTTGTGGTCTTGGTCTTTTTTCGATATTCTGACTGGCGAGATCGGTCTTCTATATATGCTATCGCTAATGATAGTGGTAGTAATGATACTGGTCTTATTTGACATTGTGACTACTGATATTGATCTTGGTCTTGTTTCGATCTTCTAACTACGTCTGTCTTGTTTTTATGTTGTTACTAATAATCTTGATAACAAATATCTTGGTATTGTCTTCATCTTGTGCTTTGTGGTCTTGGTGTTGTTTTAATCTTGTGTCTAGAGATCCTGGCCGTGTTTCCATCTTGTGGCTAGGGGTTTTGATCTTAGTCTTTTTTCGGTCTTCTGACGAGTGAATGCGATCGTATCTCTAAATGATCTTGGCACTGCTGATCTGGGGTTGTCACTAATACTCTTGATACAAATGATCATGGCCTTGTCTTCATCTTGTGATTAGTGGTAGTGGTCTTGTTTTAATCTTGTATCTAATGATCCTAGTCGTGTTTCGATGTTGTAGCTAGTGGTTTTGATGTTTCGATCTTGTGTTTAGGGACCTTGCTCTTTTTTTTAAATCTTTTGACCAGGGAAGCCATTCTTATCTTTATGTTGTCTCTAATGTTGATGATCTTGGCCTTGTCTTCATCTTGTGATTAGTGATATTGATCTCGCTTTAGTCTCGTGTCTAGTGATCCTAGATATGTTTCGATCTTGTAGCTAGTGGCTTTGATGTTGTTTTGATCTTGAATTTAGCCCTCTTGGTCTTCTTTCGATCTTCTGTCGAGTGAAGGCGAACTTGTCTTTCTGTTGTCCCTAATGATCTTGGTACTGCTGATCTTGGTGTTGTCACTAATACTTTTGAAACAAATGACCTTAGCCTTGTCTTAATCTTCTGATTAGTGATATTGGTCTTGTTTTAATCTCGTGTCTAGTGATCCTCGATCTTCTGACGAGTGAATGCTATCTGATCTTTACGTTGTCTCTATTGATCTTGGTTCTCCTGATCTAGTGTTGTCACTAATACTCTTGATACAAATGATCTTGGCCTTGTCTTTATCTTGGGATTAGTGATATTTTAATCTCGTGTCTAGTGATCCTGGTCGTATTTAGATCTTGTGGCTAGTGGTTTTAATATTGTTTTGATCTTGTGTTTAGTTAGTAATCTTGTCTTTTTTTGATATTCTGACTGGCGAAATCGGTCTTATCTTTATGCTATTACTGATGATAGTAGTAATAATGATCATCGTCTTGTTTGACCTTGTGACTAATGATATTGCTCTTGACTTGAGTTTTTCAAGTGATCGTGGTGTTGTCACTAATAATTTTGATAAAAAATTACCTTGACCCTGTCTTGTGATTAGTGATTTGGTCTTGTGTTTTAATCTTGTGTCTACTGAACTTGGTCGTGTTTAGATCTTGTGGCTAGTAGTAATGTTGGAGTTGTTTTGTTTTTGTGTCTAGTGATCTTTGTCTTGTAACTAGTGAGCTTTCTTTCTTTTTGGTTTTGTAAGTAGGTGGTCTTGGTCTTATGTTGATCTTGTGACTAATGATCTTGTTTTTTTTTTGATCTTCTGACTACTGAGGTTAGAATTGTCTTTATGTTGTCAGTAATGATTTTGGCATTAATTGCATTATCTAGCCTTATCTTGGTCTTTTGACTAGTGATGTTGATGTTGTGTTTAGCGATCTTGGGCTTGTCCCGATCTTTATAACTAATGGTATTGGTCTTGTTTGGATCTTGTGACTAGTGATTGTGACTTTTTTCTATATCCTGACTGACGAGAACGGTCTTGTCTTTATGGTCTTTTTCTTGTCGTGGTTTTGCGACTAATAATATTGGTTTTATTCTCCAGTCTTTGATCTCGATTTTATGATTAACTACTTACTTTTGTCCTTCTGTAACTAAAGATTTTATGAATAGCGGTCATCTTGGTCTTGTTTTGATCGTGTGACTAGCTATTTTGATCTTGATCGTGGTCGTAACTTCGATCCAGTGACTAGTAGTCTTGGTCTTATTTTGATCTTGTGACTAGTGTTCCTGGTATTTTTATGGTCTTAATTGCGAGGTTGGCCTTGTCTTTATGTTGTCACTTGTGATCCTGGTAGTAATGAACTTGACCTTGTCGATCTTGTGACTAGTGTTCTTGGTCTTGTTTATATTTGGTCACTAATGACATTAGTTTAGTCTTGATCTTTGGGCAAGTAGTCCTTGTCTTCTCTTTATCTTATAACTAGCGAGCTTCCTCTGATTTTGGTTTTGTGGTCAATGATCTTGATCTAGCATTGATCTTGTGATTAGTGTCTTAATCTTTCGCGATCTTGTGATTAATGAGGTTGGTCTCGTCTCTATGTTGTCAGTAATGATGTTGGTTGATAGAAGGCTGACAACATTAGTACTTAACATATTTGTCAATGAAGCGTTCTCGGATGCCCTAGGTTCTTGTTAAAAACAACAGGACCCAAAAAAGATATTTCAGTACTAATTTTCCTGGCCTTATCTTGATTTTGTGACTAGTGCTCGTGTTATTGTTTTGATCGTGTTACTAGTGAGGTTGGTTGTCTGTCTTGATTTTGTGATTTATGATCTCGATACCAATGTTTTTTTCCTTGCGTTCCTTGCTGCTGAGCTCGATCTAGCCTCATATTGTGGCTTGCGATATTGGTACTGTCTTGATTTTTTTACCAGGGATCGTGGTTTTCTAACTAGTTATCTTCATCTTGTGACTAGCAACTTGGGTATACTCGTGGCCTGGAAGGATCGGTTTTTGATCTTGAATGTTCTCTCAAAAATCAAGACGAAGCTCTTGAGCTCTTACAAACATCTAATTCCACAGCCTCGTGCAATACTAGAGAAAACTACGAGTTACTATTATGTATTTTAGGGCTGGCAAAATATGATTCTATTTATCAAGCTTGTCGATATGTAACTAATTAAAAAGAATGCAACGGTTTAAGCTAGGAAATATGTCTCTTCTTGAATGTTACGAAAGTGAAACGTTGGCATACTGTGCTGATAAGCTTTCCCTTTCAGTTCCACAACTTAAATTTCGTTAATCTTGGAAATTCATTTATTAATCGCTGCTTCACCTCATTTTTAGCCATTTAAGAGATACCGAATTATTCGAAAGCATGGAATATAGGTTTGGGAACACGTCGGCCGGCGAAAGAAGTCGCATTTACTACACTCGCCGATGGTTGTCGAAAAACGTAAATTCACTAAATGGAAATCAAGGTTCTCATAACTCAGAATTACATTGAAGTGTCGAATATTGACAGAAATAACTTTCTACCGAAACCGACCGGACTACCTGACCCAGAATTATTCGTTTTGGATATTGCACTATTTAACAGCGTTTGAGCAATGGTCTAGGGACTACAAATAACTCGATTTTGATATCTGCAGCGCAATTTATGTGCGGCATTTATCAAACCGGGAAAGACGTAAAACTGTGCGTCATAAATCCATGCAAAATGTATTTAGATTGGTAGTCAAACTCTGTTTATTGGAAATTAGTCATGGGCATTTATGTACTGTCATTCACATTGCTTTTTTTATTATTCTTGTATTATCAAATATCAAGCTTATTTATGATCAAGGGGTAATTTACTAACCTGCTGTATATAAGACACCAGTAAGACACTGCTGGAGCCTGTGCTGTATGTAGTACCAAATAAAATTTCGTAAAATAACTTTTAAAAAAATCACCTGGTGCAAGTCGATATGCCCTGGAATGAAGAAGAGTCTAAATTTAGCAAATCGATAGGTCATTAAGCCCTTCATATGAAATCCGACATAGCTTTTTGTTTGCCGAATGCTATCGAACGCTATATTGTATTCAGACACCATAAAACGAGCTATAAAGGCAACGCATTAAGTAAAATTGATGTTTGCCTAGTTTTATTACCTCTTTTCATAGATATGCCCTGCAAGAAAAGAATACGATCGATTGTTATGGTTGTACTCTAGTTCCTATTTTATTCAATTTTCATGCCTATAATTAACGAAGAAATTAACATTCGCGCTGTAGATTGCAACGCGAGGGAATTCCCAAACAAGCAGAAATTAGTCAACTTTTTTGGTGAACCAATTAATTATAATATTATAAAAAACAAAAACTAGACAGCTAGAACTGCAGTTAACCGAGAGCCTGCAATTACTATATGAGCGAAATGTAAAAGCAAATATGTTTCGTTATTTTTATTGCGGCAACCAAAGCTACATTTCATAATTTTTCAATGTACGTTTTGAAACTTATTCCATTTTTCATTTTTTGGAACACAAAAATATTGGAGTCCAAATGTATAAAATCACTTTTACTAGAGAGAGAGAGAGAGAGAGAGCACGTTATAGACCACGCCCATCATTCCGTGAAAGCTAATATGTTTACAAGGGTAACCGTCAAATCACCTAATTCAATTCAATATTTTATTAGAGCCCACTATTGAATCGATTTTGCCAAATTCTGGGCCTTTTCGAGACCTGCTAGAATCCATTTTTCATAATCTTATATCAGTGTGGGCGCATAACTTCCTTTCTGGCTTTGTAATGTTTTGGCAATTATCAAGGGTAATACCACAAAAGTGAAATTTTTTTTTGAGATTTTTATTCATTTACATGCAAATTATTGCGTTTAAATTTCTCGAAAATAAAACTGCGTTGAATTGAAGTTGAAACCTATCAGGATCGCGTGACATGATGTTTTCAAATACAGTCAATTTTGATTGGCCGTTTCTGACAAATTGACCAATTTCAGTGGTTCCTTTATTATAGTGTCGTATAATGTGATTAAGTGTATTCGGTATTATCAAGAAATGTACACAAAACAACTAAAAGTAAGCGTATGAATTCAAACCAGCCCAATCTTAATAGCCGTTCGTAATTTTTTTGCTATTTGACGCTACGCGCACAACATTGCTCCATTATAACGCAATGTCCGTTTAATTCACAAAATATAATTGCCGGGTTAATTAGCACAGTTATGGACCCGTGCGGTTTCGGGGTTCTAATTGGAACGGCTTTAAAAGTGAGGTCGAATCGACACCGGATATCGGCCGGACATCCGCAATTTTAACGCAACCGTGGTATTTGGTAATCGTTGGTAAATCACCAGGTGTTTTTCATATAATTTGACGTGTTTAGTTTTTTTTCTAATTCCAGTAATTTGTGATTTACGGTTTCGTCATCACGTCCTTGCGTTCTTTATATTATTTTCGGGAATGTCTGATGACTGACGAGATACCATTCATCATTCACACCGTGCTTCACAATAATTTATTCCGTTGGAAAAAAACTTGCAGTAAAGGTCCATAAGAAAATCACAGCCCTTGATATAGGAAATTGAGTTTCCTTCAATTTCCTTCATACGTAAACCTGTGCAAATAAAGAACACCCCCTACCGAATTTCGTCGATTCAGGACATTATTATAACACGGGGCTATTGTTCGAAGGTAATGAGTAATAAAACTTATTAATACTAATAACCCTAAGATGTTGCTCACGCCGTGTTACACACATAAATTAGAACTGTCTCTCCGAATAACTTCAACGGGAGGAAATGGCGATATCTCGAGCTCAGCTATAAACGCTGCAACCATTCATGTAAGCCTTTATCTCATTCTGTTAACAAATCGATCGTTACGGGACAAGTTTTAAGGCCATTAAAAGAATGGAGCCGGTTCCGATCGAAAATGTTAGGCTAGAAAATTGGCGTTATTACATAAGTTCTCCTCTTAAAACAATTGAAATTGGGCAGAGCACAACAGCAAAAGTCCTAAATAGAAGTGGTTTTATTAGGAGCGTTACGCAAGGATCTAAGCCTGGCCCAGCGTTGTGCATATTTATACGCGAATGCCCTTTTCTTTGCAATTTTAAAAACGTTTGTGACGAGATGATTTATCCATAAAAATCCAGACAGGAATCCTGCTCAGGTGGCACAATTCCAAGAGAAGAATTCGCTGCATTTTTAGAGGTATATTTAGACGGAGCGAATGCAGCACGATCATGTCGACACGCTCGTGAGGAAGTCAAGCTCTTCTTGTTTTTGTGGCGGCAATTTTTCAGCTCAAGTAGCTGCGTTGAATGGAAATGAAACTGTCGTGCCATTACCATAATTCCGAGTTCCAACTGTTTGCGGTTGCACTGTCTGTTTGTATCGATTCGACGATATACAAGAAAATGGATGGTGGTTCCTATTTCGGCCTATGGAACACTTTGATTTTCCATAAAATATTAAAGATTACGGTCTTTGATAGTATGACTTAGATGTTTTGGTGGTTTTATATTCACTTTTACCTTTGTGTTGCACCGAAATCGATGTATTTGCATTATTTAATGACTAAATATCATCAAATTTTTATATTACTTTAAGTAGTTTCTATACAGAGTTCTGTATACTGCAGCAAATTAAAACTTGGGGAAGTTTGAGCTATTTGAGATTATAATGAATACCAACATGAACCGAACTTTTTTCATTAGTTTAGTTACAAGAATGGGATCATCCATTGTAATCTTCTACATATTTACGCGTATGAATGTATTTCAATGAATGAAGCTTTAATGCTAATTTTGTTCCACCGGCTGTTTTAAAATTACTCACTGGAATTCCTCGTAGACTCATGGACTGCTATAATTCCCAATTAATTTTGCGCCAACGTTTCTGTGCATAATATATTAATCAAATCTCGGCAGATGAGATTAATTTCAGTTACATTATGGCTGCCATCTAATTCTGAATAATATACTTGTTGCTCTGCTGGATACAATCGGTAATTAATCATGCATTCGGAAATAGATGCTCGATGTATATTCAAGATATACATTTCCTGGCTTGAATATTCGAACATTTACCAGTGCAGTTAGCAAGGAAATTTAATAAAAAGATTGGAATAGTAATTTCAGAATTCGCAATGAAATCGAGGAAAAGACGAAGATCAACCATTTCAGTTTTTCCATACTATACATGTTGCCGTCCACCATAACGGCAACTCTTGCCTTGTGGTTTCTACCGAAACACTTTGCTCCGTAAAAGTCAAATTATGTCTGATAAACACTTAAAGAATAAGTAAGCCAGCTCACACTAACGACGAAATCCCTGTTGCCCAAGGATTTGGCAAAGGAAAAAGCTTTTTGTCTAATGACTGTCCCAAAATTTAGACACTTCTTTCGCGAACCATTTCACAGATTTGAGAACAGCTTGTTACTAACTTTATTCGGTATGATGCAAATTGTATTACTCCAATATTAAGTAAAGCGAAGCATTAACGAAAATGCTCAATACCGAAGAGGTACTTAATTAATTCGCTAATTAATACGAGCAGCAATGAGTCGATCAATAAGGGGGCTAGGTTTAATAACTTACCAAGTAAAGATCCGTTGAATCACGCGGAGCGAGTGAGCTGCGACGAAACAAGCTAAAAGAAATGACGAACACCCAAAGAGCACAAAAGAATTGACCTAGGCTAGGAACAAATTGTAATTCGTTTATTTACAACATCTCAATAATATCCCGGGGGTAGAGAAGGCCCAACATACGGGAGGCACGAACAACATCATTTTAATATCAGAAGTACAGAACGCCAGTTTACGCTATAGTTAAGCTAAGCGACGCTGTCACTAATAAATTAACATTTAAGTTGGATACGCAGATACAAAACGCACCCGAAAGAAAAACTAACAAATTAATTTAGTTGATCCCGTACGGAATCGATCGAGCAAATGGATTCGCAGTCCTAAATGAAGGAGTGTGATTAACGCTCCAACAAAACAATGGATTAATTCGTTTGCATCGGTTAGATTCGTTAACCTTCGCTATAATCGCTGATTAATTCGGGTAAATTGAGGCTATGAACGCGGACCATTTGTTATTACCATTACTATCGATACTATTGCATAGAATTGACAGATTTGTGCAACGTGCAGTAAGGTAATTATTAACAGTAGGTGACGAACAATCGCTTGTCGGCAAAAGCAGTTTCGTTTGAACACAAAAAGAAATGTTTACAGCCTGCACTTGATGATTCTCAGAGCGTGATCCAGCGAGCTCAGGTATTTCTCGCCGGGATATTCGAAACGCAAAATGTACCGATCACAGGTGTCCAATGATTCACTAGCTATATTGAATGGCAAATTTCAAAGCGTAGAGGACGTTGCTGGATAGCGGCAATCAGCAAAGGGGATGACACAGAACACGACGAAAATATAGGGAAAGGTAGAAACAAAGAAAACCTTCAGTGATCTTGCTTCATAACGGAAACTACTAGATTACGAAACACTCCCCTGGGGCGGCGGTTGTAATGCACATGAAAATTAGAAGGCCGCCAATTCTGTAAGCAAGGAAGAAGAAGATAACTCCCAACCCTAAATCAAATAGGTGGTTTGGCGCACCCGCGATTGGAATTTCTTTATCTGTAACGAGAACGGCGAAAAATTCACGCCAACCGTTTTCGGATCGTAACAAGCTTTATCGGTGTCTCTATAAGTACATACTTGAAAACGTTTGCGATTTTTTAGAATCGTCGAAAGTGTATTTGGAGGAATCCTGAATTCTGTGGCAATCTCATTCTTCTTTTTTACACCGTTATCAATTCACGTATCAAACGCACTTTGTCCGATAACGATAGCATATCCAGCTTCCTTCTTTCACTACTCATATTCGCAATCGCTGCGGCAATAATCAGAATAAAGAATGCGTACCATACCTTAAAATGTCTGCACTTTATAGCCTGTTTGAGGATGATTGCCATTAGAGTGAATCCCTTAATTCTTCCAATGATTGTAAATGTTACTAATTATTAGTGAAAGCCAAATAAGAAATATTGAGAAACGATTGTTAGGTAGATGGTCGTGTATAAACAATCAAATGTCTATTATAGGTTACAGAAATATCTATCTCAGCGTAAAATTATAATTGTTTTTGACACAATAGAAAAGTTCAAGTGAAAGAAATTTACCGTTGCATAGTAGAAAATGCGATCTCAACACAGAAATGTTATTAAAAATTCGAGATATAAAAAAATTAGACCCGAAGAAATTCAAAGTTCGACTATATTTAGTAAAAAATTTAGATTTCTCCAAATTAACCTCACTATTTCTATTCAGTCACAAGTGTGGAAAGTTTAGAAGGAGATGGCCATTAATTTGGTGGTGGCACTAATGAAGTAGAAATAAGTAGAAATTCGCCAAGTACTGCTCGGCCAGACACCAACTTGGGCACAGGAGATCAAAAGATAGCAATAACGAATGTGCGAAAGTCGTTCCCCGCTCAATAAATAATAAAGCAGTATTCCACCTGCATTGAATCCCTTCGCAATTCACATGCGTTTCACATCCGCTTCCTACGACGAGCAAAGCCGTGAAAAAATTCGGCGACTCGCCGGGGATCATGGTTCGGGGCCAACGTTTGCAGAGCACCAATATTACCTTCGCCCTCGGTTTGCTCAGTTCAATCCATCGTGTTTGCTCGACTGTTTTTTAACAAGGACCGCGGGATTAACGCATCCCCCGTGTCGCAAACGTTTTAATTGCTGTTCGTACTGGTTATTATTTGCCGGCGCCTTTTAGTTTCTCATTTGGGGCGCAGATGGGGGGCGAGAGGCTTAGCTATAGATGCGAAACCGGCTAATTGGGCGCAAGAAACGACTTTATTGTGTTTACGGGACCGCTTTCCTCGCAGTTCTAATGCAAATAGGTTCGGTTAATTGAATGTGTCTTGCAAGAGTATATTTGGCTTATTAACAAAATTAACCAAAAACCTTTGTTTCCGTCGATTAAGAGATTCTCTTTGTGATTTTTAGTGGTAAATGATTAAAGTAAATGATTAAACCGTTGATTTCAAAATTTACACTTGCTATGTTCAGTACTTAGTCAAGAACAAGCATAGCCAACACGGTGTATCATCGTATAATATAATTTAATGCCAGAGCGATGTATAGTATCAGCAAGATGGAGCTACGACTGATACTGATAATAAATGCAAGACAAGTTGTGTTTTAAATTTTTTTTTCGCTGCGGTGAATTATTACGCTTAAAGCTCATTTATGGCATGTAACAAAATAATCATCACGACTCGCTTCATTGGCACAGAGCCAACAGGCAAATTCATCTGAAGCGCCTTCACGCCTATAAAATCGCTTCTGCCCGCTATGGCACCACGAAAATGAAAACACGTAAGCCGCACCGGCCACATGCTTAATTTCTGCCAGCCTTCCCCTTATTCCGGAAACTAGACTGCGACTCGTCAGCGGCACAAGCCGGGCGTAAAAACTCCCGCTCCAAAAGCAGCCTCCCTGCTCTAGGACGAGTACAAGACTGAAAAGCTTCGCGTGGAGGCACGAACAAAATGTTACCCCTTCTAACTGTCTAAGGCCAGCGGGCGTGTGATTGAAATTGTACGCGGAAGAAATCGAATGTAACAGCTTTTTGATTTTGGCTCAATAACTAAACCATCCTTCATTTTCTTTTGGCGCCCTCTTCATTACTTAAAGCTGGCAACAAGTACGTGAATCTGAATCTGTTCCATCCTGTATATTTTTAAGGCAGGAACATTTTTTCTGTATGATTCGTGTCGGCCCTCTATTTTACCGTTTGCTGTGATTCGATGTTTTGCGGAAAATGTGGCGGATATATATACAATTTTTTCTACGCGCCACAACACCTAAACTCGATTGGCGATCGACAGGATTCAATCCCCTCGCGCAGGCGTAACGAACAGAAAAGATAATTTTGTTTGAAACTGTGTAGACGTTATTAATGGCAGCGGAAGTCGCCCGCATATTTACCTGGTTGTTTTCCGATTCCAACTCAGCCGCGGATTTGGATTGCATCATGCACTAAAGCTTACAAACAACATATGGACACGGCCAGTTTAACCCGAAATGAACGAGAACTAACTAATTTCTAAAGACAGCGCGTTAAGAATAGAAATGAACCTAACACATTGCTGCAGCACCAACAATTTCGTTTAAGAAAGAATTTGCTACATAAACGAAGGAATGTGTACGAATTTTTGTGATTGTCCGGCAGGAAAGGGCACAAAATTTTGTAAAATTCAAAATCTTTAATAGAGCGAACACGTTGAAAACAAATTTTCAAAATTTTTTCAACCCACTAATTTCTACCACGCGCCTAAGAATTGTTGCAGTTCTCACAACATGTGTTTGTCTAGGACGTGGCATGTTTTTTGTGCTATATTCTTTGCCATCTAAAAATTGTTTATGCCACTCAAATAACGCCGTTTTCAAATAGCTTTTCTATGACGCAGTTAAAAAATGGAGCTATTTTTACTCGTCAAATTTCTGATATTAAGCTATGAGAGGCAATTTCGCTTAAATGCGCACGTTAGAAAGTCGTTGCTTGCTCTCATCCACCAAGAGCGCGTTAAGCGAACATCGGCGAAGAAGTGGTCAAGTGCACACGCCGTGCCCTCAATATCTGGCACTTCCATTAGTAGAAATCATGCCCTAAGCGCAGATTTATTGGCTATTGTGCCAACACCTTAATGACGTTTCTGTGCTAAGTTAATTTGCGGCCTACATTTTTATCTGGATGGGCTGTTATCCTGTAATAGAGTTGGATACTAGGCAGTCCATTATCGTCTGGATCAGATTCTGATCTACCGCCAGTTAGTGGTTGCGTAGTTAGACTTCTGCCGGCCAATTACTGCCGCGGAAATAATTACCTGGCGAAGTAGCTGATGTATAATTACTCGAGTGAGTTTTGTATTCCTGCTCTTACAATGGAATGTTATCCGGCGTCAGCGTTTGCTTCACGGCGAAGCCGGAAAATGCCTTGCAGACGCCTAAATATTTTTTCTGTTCCTCTCCATCGCTATACTGGGAAATTAAGGCAGGTATTAGCCAATTTAATTTATCGACAGCCCAATGGAGCGTTGTTAAGGAGACCATTAATCATTTTTCGGGCTTATGTCTAGAACAACTGAAAAGCCAAGATTTCCGTGGCTTGAAGGTCAATTGTTTTCCGTAGTACGGAAGCCATTTTAGGAAGCTTTTGTAATGCTTTGGCTCTGGCTCGAATAGAATCAGAAATCTGTAACTGAAGTTAGCAACTGTGGGATTATTATTTTCGTGATGCGAATTTTAAGATTTTCAGTAAGTGAAAAACCTCCCATCTCTTTCACATTTATTCTGGTCATATACGATAAATCCAAAAACTAATTCTATAAAATCTACTATAAGATATACAGATTATAGTCGAATAATATTCTGAACCAATTGGGTTAGCAGATAACCAAAAACCCAATTGTAACGTGAGAAAATTCCATGCCGTTCTAAAAGAATCTGGCTGTCATTTAAATCGGTTTTATAAGCAGCTTTTGCCGGAATTTCTGTTGGACTTTCATTCATTTTTATCTATCATTATAGTAAACTATACGTACACGTTCAGCACGTAGTTCAGCAATGTGTCTCACAACCTCGAAATTTCATTCCCGAATTAGCATGTGATTAATTGTTACTTGGCAGATATTGATCAAAAATGCATTTTAATATTCAAATTTAATATCGAAATTGGAAAAAGTCGACAGTCTGATAAATGTTTTTATCTATTTTGAATGTGTCCCAAGAGTTTTACAATTCAGTATAAAAACACACTTTGACGAGCTCGACATTTCCCGAATGTGCAGGTTACGTGGATTTGCACTTTTATAAAGATCGAGGTCAAGATGTGCCATTCAGCTAATGCAAGCAACTAGCAATTTAAGAACACTATATCAACCCGCAGCTGTAAATTACTAATTTCAACTTTCCAATGGCAATTTAGGAAATCGCGGCGAACTTGGATCTACATTGTCCCGCTGGGAACTTGATTGGCCTAAAAGTAGCATTTGCATGGGAACTCGTGAAGGGACTTTTGCGGGCTTTAGAATTTGCAAGTAGGCTAGGAAACATAAATTAAACATATTTTTTGTGTTTCATGTTTCTGAAGCAGTCCTCTATATACCCCCTTTTCCTTTAATGAAAAAGAAAAAAATGAATAAATCAAGAACAAATGCCTGATACTGTTTAAAGATCCACAAATTACGTGATACTTACAATCTCGACTAAGCATCATACGATGTTCTCTGAATATAATTTTTTGGCAGTGGTCTATTATGATATGTTTTTCGGACTTTCCACTGTCTAGGGTGTAAATCACACAACGTTTCGGAAGTTTTGATATACTTCCCTCTTCAGGTGTTCCTGGTTAATCCTGAGAAGGACTGGTGTTGTACGTTTTTTAACGTAAATTTGTGCCTCCCCCGGGGTTTGAACCCGGGACCGCTGATCGCTGTGATTACTACTCTGCCACTCTAACCACCAGGCCACCAGGGCCAACGTGCACAATTTCAGCGATAATTTGTGGGACTAGAACGTTACAAAATCTTCATTTTTCGAGGAAATAATGCGTAGGGCAATATTCCTAAAGAATATCCCTAGTGCATTGAGCATGCGGGAATATTCAGTGCACTAGTGATGTATAAGTGAATGTTACCCTACGTATTTAAATAATCAATAACGTGAGATGATGATTTTGCACTAGTGCGATTTTCGCTATAGTTTGCACAAGTTCACAATATTAGCAATTTGTGCCACTTGAACGACAAATAAGGTTCATTTCTCGAGAAAATAGTACGTAGGGGGCGTATTTCTAAAAACTATTTCTCTTTGAAAATTTCCACCAAATATTTGTTTTTTAAATGTCGTCCAATGTTAATGAAGTATTAGTGAATATTTGTACATAAATATTCGGGTAAATTCACATGTCATACTAACAACTAAATTTTAAAATTGACAGATTTGAGACTTTTTAGCACTTTTTTATCCCACGTGCACAGAATATTTCTAGATAATAATCAGTGCACTAGGGATATTATAAGTGAGTATTACCCTACCTATTCAGACAACCAACCACGTGAGATTAATAATTTGGCACAACTGTCTAGTTTCAGCGCTGGTTTCTGCCACTTGAACGTTACAAAATATTCATTTTACGAGGAACATTACCCTACATATTGAATATTATTACTTTGGAAAAACGTCGAATTTTGACTGATTGCACTTTTTCTTCATATATTCCATTGATAGCTCCTACATACTACAATTAATAAATTTAAATGTGCCGCCTGGGTGTTAACAGCTATGCACTTGGTTTTTAAAATTGGATTTTATCAAAACTTTTATCTATGCAAAATTCCACTATGTCTCGACTAATGAACTCTTATAACAAGCAATTTCCTAGTATAGATTTATTTTCATTAACTAAACATCAATTTCGTATAAAAATTAATTTACAGTTGCTGGCATATGCCAGTGCCCATGTCAATGAAATTATACATTGCTTTTTGTCTATAAATTAAAAACATTTTGTTGGTATAAATCTATAAATTAACGTATTTAGTTTTATTTAGTTTAGTATAGCAGTCTAATGTTTGTTTAATGTATTAAATCAAATGTATTATTTTTTTGTAATTCTTGTATTTGATGTGACTTTGTGGAACCTTTTTTAGGGCATCTGCCCTGTCTAGTTCCCTAACTTTGAAATAAATAAATAAATATTCAAACCACTAATGGTGAACTTTCAGCGCTAATTTGTACCACTATAACATTAAAAAACTTAACTTTTTGAGTAAATAATACGTAGGGCAGTATTCCTAAAGACGGATTCTCCTTGAAAATTGTTACCAATCAAAAACATTTTATTTTTTAAATTTGGTCCAATGGCAATGATTAGTGAATATTTGCACATATACAAATACCCGGGTATTTTCACAAGTCAGACTGACAACAAAATTTAAGAATTGACAGATTTGAGAATTTTTATCCCACGTGCACTGACTATTCCCAAATAATCAGTGAACTAGGGACATTACAAATGAATATTACTCTACTATTCTGACAACCAACAACGTGAGATTAATCGTTTTGCACAAATGCCCAATTTCAGCGGTAATTTATGTCACTTAAACGTTTCAAAATTGTCATTTTTTGGAGAAAATAGTACGTAGAGCAATATTATTAAATAATATCCCACATGAACTGAATATTCCCAGATAATTAGTGCACTAGGAATATTACAAGTGATAGTTTGCACTTTGCACAAGTTCAAAATTTCAGTGCTAATTTGTGCCACTTAAACGTTCCAAAATCTTAATTTCACAAGAAAATAGTACGTAGGACAGTATTTTTAAAATGCATGATATTACAAGTGACCATTTAACACATGAGAGGACTAAGCAATGGAATGATCTAATTTTAATTTTAAGTTTAATTAATTAGAACCTGATTAGAAGCTAATCGCCAATTCGTCTTCTGATTAACATATATAATGCAACTAGTGGGTTCTTAATTATCAAATAATAATTTCTGTTTACACGAGATATATTGAGTGGAAACAGAAATGATTTGATAATCAAGAAGACACGACTTGCATTCGGATAGATTATATCACGAGTCAATGAACAACGTTTGAACAGTTTTTTTATTAATATTAAGAGTACAGTTAGTGTGGTGCTACGACGATTGTACTTTCAGCAGATAACACGATTTTGTAAAGTTATTTGACTATCAGTTATTAGTCAAGAAGGTATATGATTATCACCGTTGCTATGTACATTATCAAAAGTTAGTACATGCGTACCTATGTATTTTTACCATTGACGTTATAGGGAGTGGTATAATCACTGTAATCACCTCCTCCTTCCTTTTAACAAAAAAACATTAGTTTCTTAACTCGAAACTTGTTAAGTAGTAGTTATGATGAAAAATTAGAATATGACCAACAATAATTGTTGAAGGTACAGTTATTTGACAAATTGTAAACATTTGACCTTACTTCGTGAAATTGTCATTGGTGAGATCAGTCAATGCAGATACTGGTGTCTTATAGCGACAAAAATTACTAGTGGAACAGAACCACTCGTATTTGTATATGCAACTAAAGCAGGCTGAGTAATCTTTTAAAGCCAAAGCAATCACAGCAGAAATAAGTTTAACCAAGCTAGGTAGTAGTTATAACACAATATTAACTGTTGCTTTATGATGAGAATTTCAATTGTCAAATGCCGAAACGATGAATGTAAAATCCATCGGTTGTTTCTATTGAAAAGAATTATTCACGTCGAGCATCAAAAATTCCATTTCAGCGCAAATTTTGCAGCACAGATGGCAAAGAGATCGGCACGTTCCAGTTAAAATTTCATTTTAATTCCATCTGCTCTTGCGGCGAAATTAGTTTCGGTTCCACAACACGAACAAATATGTTACATAACCCATTCGATTATTCATGCATTCACGGTACCGCATTTTGCTCTGCCCGACCGCAACAGTGCCACCACAACAGCATTCTTGCGATTTTTGAGAAACTTCAGTGCGTTTTCGGTTATATTGCTCAAATCTGCGGTTTATACAGACGAATAGACAGCTAATTTAGTACTTTTCTGTTTTACATTTTAAGTTGTGTTACTATTAACCCTTAAGTGAAGATCATTAGATCCCTATTAATTTCCGTAATACAATGATTTCAATTTTCTGATGAAATACATTAGTATCATCCGCAAAGAGACTAATTTTACTTTACTTCCCCAATTTACCGATGTGATTTACAAATAATACGAATACAAAAGGCCCAAACGCCGATCCTTGCGGAACTCCCAATTAAGGAAACAATATTTCGGATTTTTCTTCACTGAAACTGAATCGAATTTGTTGGGTTGGTTCTATTTGAACAACAATTATTTTATAATTTTTTTCTTGATCCAGTGTCATTCACTACTAATACGAACAGAAGAGGCCCTAATGCCGATCCTTGCGGAACCCTCAAATTGTCAAAAGCAAAATTTCTTATTTTCTACCCCAAATGAACTTTGTTTGGCTTCTGTTTATCATACATGATACGCTTCTTTCCATTCGCCAAATTAACCAAGCCCAGCAATCCGGCAGCCGAATCTGGTAACAGTTCTTCGTGCCCTCCAATCCAAACCTGCAGTTGACCTCAGAGGAGCTTCGAAAGTGAGATTCGAGCTGGAGGATCTTGGATTCTTCATGCTGGTCTAACGGTCCGCTTCCTTTTATGTAGCAAACGAGTCGGTCGTGCATTAGGAGTGCGTTCTCTCCGCGATTGTGCGTGGAAAATCGTGGATGTCTCGCTTAATGACTTAAGTTATGGAACCCTGAATGGCCCCCGCGTAGGCTGCCAGAAGGGCGCGTTTTGCCTCGTTAGGGACCGATTTATGCGGAAAATGTGCTTTTGGGTGTTCCTCGGGAAAGCAGGTAGCGACTGCAAAGACTCGGTTTATAGCAAAAGTAAGTACTTAAAACTGTTTTAGTGCGGTATAACGATCTTCTCTTTAACGGGAATTAAGTGTGTGGAGCTTGTTGATAATGTTTTCTGCAAAAATATAAGAATCAGCTACTTCAAATATTGTAAGAGCATCATATTTTACATTAATTCATCCGACAATTTGACACTTGTTAAATCCAGGCGGGTTTACTAAACGAGTTCTCCCAAGAATCGTCTTTTCGAAATGGAGGTCAAAACAACTGTGAATGAAAATAACAACATTCAAGCTTGCAAGAGCGAATTTAGACAAAGAATATTGATTATTAAGGCAAAATGGCAACAGCTGATTATATTGTTGATGGTATATGCTAAAAGTACAGTTGAAAATCTACAGCCGCCTTTGTCTATACATTTTATGACCGCATTTTTATGAGTCCTTAATCAGTTGAAAAACGTTGTAATAATAATGGATTTAATAGCATCAAGATATTGACAACTCCAAACTTATCATTTTTCAAGATAACGGTTATACATCGATCGGTCGTTTGTGAATTAAAAACTAAAGTAAAATAAGAAACTCCAATAAAGACATGGAAGAGTGCATATGTGATTAATAATATAAGGAGAGTAAATTAAACTAAAAATTAATTGAATTATTGGGTTATTTCGACCGGCACATCTCGCAATCACGATTGTCTTTAAACTATGCTATGCTGTAGCTAAGTCTTGAAGTAAATCAGCTAATTCAGATTTCTAGCTTTAAATGAACAAGTTTAATCAATTCCATCCTATAAAATGTTTGCATTTTTCTGCGATATCGATCCACTAACACGTATATTACATTCGTTTCCCTTAATTTAACAAACCATTTATATAGTTTTTTTTTTAATTTTTGGATATGTAGAAGTGTTAGGGCCGGTTGCAGAAAGCAATGTTAAGTCCCGTGTTAGCTAACGTCGCGTCAAAGTGAACAAAATCGCATCAAATTTTGTTTACTAATGTATTAGTTGCCATAAACATTTGAGATTTGATTCGTTTTTGTTCACTTTGACGCGATGTTAGCTAACACGAGACTTAACATTGCTTTCTGCAACCGGCCCTTAATGTTTTAATTTTGTCCTGAGCTAGAAAAAGTGTAGATAGTGTAGTACTTTAATATTAGCTGTCTTTTTTCGTTATTTCACAAACAGTAGATTTGGCAACTACATACCCTTCAGCTAGAAATGTCTCCAAGTCGACTTTAAACTATGTACAAATATGGATAAATGGTTTACTTTTATAATCTACGCTTATGCAAGAGTGGTTTGACAAAATAATTGATAAATGTATATACATACCTATTTTCAACTGATGTTAACTAAATTGTCCACCGTTAGGGAGCATTCAGATTTTTTTCTGTACCAACTGTCGTCTGTCTATAAAATAAGGTGTACAGCTTTGAAACATATTACGAATTTTTATTGTTGTGCATCTATCGCTCTATGTACTATTACTTGATAGTATTGAGAATGTAATGCATATATCATTATAGGTTTAAACTTATTTGATTCAAATTTGCCAATAATTATATCGTGCATGGTCAGCGACTACTTGTGTACGTTGGTGTTAGGTGTGTGTGAATTTAGATTCGGAAATTCTGCGTGTCTTGTATTGGCTATTGACTCAGTACAATATACATAGTTATAACAGATTTTTTCTGAAGGAAGTCACTAAGTGGCATAAATTACCTCCAACATCCCGAGTGAAAAAGCAAAATTTGTAAAAAAATATGCCAGAATTTTCAAGTACTTTTCATTAGGTATACATATTTCGGTGATTTTGTTATTAACGTATTGGTGAAGAATGCAAATATGTTTATAACGAATAAAGTCTTGCTACGGTATAATCGGAATTTTAGGACAACACCGGACCGCACTTATTATCAGAGGCTGATTTGCCTTGGAAGGCAACGGTATTAAGCCTCCGATCGTCCACAACTAGCTCGCTCGGAGGGCGTGGTTTACGGTACTCGTGAAGTCCGATCATGTCTTAAGACATTGACAACTTTGATGATGCCAGGGCGGCACCGTGAACATTCAACCCGTAGCTGTATGAATCTGCTCCGTCGACGGTCGAAGCAGCGGGCTCAGGTACAAATGATGCTTACGTGAAAGCTTAATTTCTTTTCATCTAAAGACTACTAGTTTTAGCTGTGTGAATTCAACTTTCGCATACACTCTCTTAACAATTGTGCAATCAATAGCTAAACACAACTTTTGAATTTAGCGCGCCTGAAGGGCGTGTTTCCGTATAACTCAAGCGAGATGTCTTACACTCCAACAAAAATGTAGTTTAGCCAATGTGGTTTATTACACCATTGTATGACTGGGGCTGCATAACAGGGTATGTAAAGTGTAAATACAACTGCTCACCGCAGACGACATCTCGCTGTTCGGAGAAGTACTTTAAAGTGTAGTATAGGTACCTTGAGCCGAGCAATTTTAACTTAAAAGGGTTGCAATGGGGGGTTTGATGTCTCCCAGTCAGCCTCGATTTTGATAGACATGATAGACCTAAATTGCAGCTGTGTAGGTGACCTGGAGTTGAACAGATGCAAACGGAAGCGGTGAAGCTCCTCTCCTCAAGCGTTTACGAAATACGATACAAAGTGACGCCAAGCTCCCGGTTTTATACAAACTTAAAAGCCGTTGTTTAAATCCGCTGAAGCGAAGAAAAACGCACATTCGTTGTAATACAACTACAACAAAGATTTCACTCGCACAAAGCTTCCGACAGCGGCTTGAAGGGCATTGCCCGCAGTTTAACTCTGTTTGGCTCTAAGTGCAGGACTCAAGACACGTCTCGACTCTTCAAGCGCTGGGAACCAAGCCTTTCAAATTTTACGTTCGTGTACTCCCCTTTCCTGATATGTTCGTGATTCACTTGTAGCCGTCTCGTTTTATACTCACGAAGCTTCATCGCTCTCATCGCATACAAACTTTAATGTGGCGGCAAGCTACAGTGTCTAGACGGCCACATGTGCTTCCTAAAATTTAGCATCTCGACGCTTGGTCAGACCACGCGAATGAAACGTATTCTGAAACCGGGCGTGTTGTCTGGAGCGCTTCTAAGGGAAACGTTCTAAAATAGTTGATTGCGGCAGAATTTACAAAAAAAACAGGAAATACCTTAAAAGTCTTATCAAATTTGGTTGTTCCTTTAGTAACAATTAATCAAATGCACGAATTTTTTGACGTTCTCACTTTAACAGGAATATTACCACCATCATCTCATCTCAGTTCAAGACATTTAAGGCAAATTTGCTCAAAATATTTCCTCTATACATATACTTAATAAACATTTTTGTAACAAACGTAACTATTCTGAAACAAATTAATAAAATATTATTTCATTTATCATTGCAGTAGATCTATTTTGTAAGTAAGTACTAGACGTAGGAAGGTGGCACCTCAAATGCACTATACGAGTAATTTGAAAAAAATGCACTGCAAAACTTAAGGGTTAAATTTTGCTTATTTAGTCTGCTGGATAGTTCACTCGAAATGAGGTTCACTATATATTTTAGCTGTTGGCATATATGATGATTCATCCTTACATATAATCGTGTGCTGTGCCTGCGTCTGTCACGTTTACATCGTCACCGATCGGGCGCACCTCGGCGATCGGTGCTGTCGTCACTGTGTCCTTCATAATGCAACGATAAGCAACAACGTCAGCTAGCCATCTTAGCCGAGCGAGGAAAATGTCTGATTAGGAATCGAATTCCCCACGGGGGCGAGCGTAGGTTCGAATCCCATCTACTGCGATGCTGTTTTTTTTAAATTAGTGTACTTTGAATTGCTAAGTGTTTGCTTCCTTTTAACGTTTCAGTTTTCAATATATACCGGGTGGTGTAGCTTGAACAAGCGTCCACGTACGATCAGCAGAGTTAAGCAACGCTCTCTCTGGTCGGAACTTGTATGGGAGTTCCACGGCTGCTTCTCTCGGCGCCTCGTGGTACGGCTGCCACGGAAATAGTTGGTCCCGGATGTCATAATAACATCATGACAGTCCTTAGTGGGGTTGGAAGTCCCCATAAAATGTACAGCAACGCCTATAATTGGCCTAACGGCTGTTGGCTGAGTACGGAATAAATAAATAAATAAATATTGTATATTATTTTGAAAACTGTTCAATCGATTTAGCAAAAGTTGTTTTGCTTGTGCGCGCTTTATTTAATTAAAGAAGAGAAATGCAAAGAGTAGTTTCAAAATGGTATTAATAATATATTAAAGACGATGAGTTAATATTATGGGTTGAAAATGACACACAGTGACGTAGGTATGTTTGCATGCACCTTTGCCAATATTTTTATTTTGAATGGGCTATTTATAATAAACCAATACTAAGAGAAAATAGTGTAGTAGTAGTATGTGTATACTTGACTTTCTGTATATACAATACCCTTAGTAGACGCCTAAATGTGTTTTACATTACCGAGAAAGGCTTTTGGCCTAACATAAATCTAGATGAAGAAATTAACTAACATTTCCTAATCACAAGTTTATAGTTTGAAATCGACCAATTAAACAAAAATCATTGATACATAATTTTTACTATAAATTTTCTGTCAGGAGTTTTATGATAATTTTTACCTCTTCAAAGTTTGCGGACATTTCAAAATTCGAGATGCCTTTATGTAAATGTTGAATTATTTGTGTCACCAGCTATAGAGTACATGCAAAATTAAAACAAAAAGACAGAACCGGTTACTCCATTACTTTAAATTCGAAAAATCAGTGCTATTTATTTTATTTGTGTTTTGTTTTCACCGGAAGAAGATTAACTTGAATCTCAACATGGAAGTTTGTAAATGCGTTGGCGAAATGAAATATGTACTGCTGTTTATTAAAAACTAGTGTAGAACAGTGGCGGCTCCCTATAAGGAGCCAAGGATCCATACCATAAAAAACCAGTTAATTTTTTTTTATTTTGAAAGAAATAATTTTTATTTGTTTTTCAACATTCTTCTCATTTTAAAGTTTAAACAAAGCAGGAGTAATTTATATTTCATGAATATAAACTGTCAATCAGCGCTTGCTTGCTTCCACGGACGCATTGGAACCAAATCGAAGCGGCGAGCTTTTCGACAGTTTTTCAACTGCAGAGGGGGGGGGGGATCAAGTACGTTTGTATACACGTTATTTGGGTTTGAATTGGTGCCATCTCATCCTAGGCACTCGAGCAGTCTGGCCACAGCTGTTAGCGGTTCTCGAGTTGCTGATATGGATGACTTCATCGATTTCAGATGAAGAAAGGCCGCACCACGCTCAGTGAGCATAGTCTGAAGACCTTGTGTATAATTCCGACAGAAAGGAGGTTGCACATTGGAGTTTTCGTAAAATAATTACGGTTACTTAAATAATTAGGCTATGATATATTTTGTTATACGCATAATTTACTGGTAAATTGTGGCACAATTTGATATAATATATGCAAATCCCCCATGCATCTATGTATCTGAAACAGTGGAGATTTTTTTGCCGAATTATACATTTAAACGAAAAATTAAAGAGATATATGTTCAATTCAGCAACATCTTTTATTAGCCCGTACGGTTTGGTAATTTTTTTCACTGATGCTAACTTTTGCCGTTCTATATCTGAACTATTTAAAATCCTAGAATCTGTCTGGGTTTGTGAGGAAGCGTAAAAGGTATTTTACGTTCAGTTGGCTCTGCCTTCAAAGTTCTCCGCGAGCCGCCACTGGTGTAAAACTTGCAGTTTTTGCATTAAAAATATTGAGTGAGGCGCTTTTAAGAAATCCTCATTGCGAAACTTCAGAATTGGAGGAAAATGTAGAATTGTGCTTTAGGCTTTCGGTGCCAGTTTCAAAATTGAAATGTACATTTGAGAAATCCGAAGTGAGAAGAAATGGAGAATCTTTTGAACTTTAAGTGTAAGATCGTCGACTTGCAATTGAAAAGAGAAAAATTCGTAAATGCTTTTAGTATTTCCAAAATTTGAGAGTCGGAACGCGAGTAGTATTATAATGTTGCAGAGTTTACCGTAATACGATTATTGAGTTGAAAGTTTATAGATTCAGTTGAAAAATTAAACGGAAAAAAAAACTAGAATTGTGGTGTTTCGAATGTTAGCTAGTGTTTATTGAGTGGAAATTAAAACAGTAGGGCGAATTGTATTTTAAGAATCTACATAAATCGAAAAGTTTGTAAACAAAGTTGTTTACTTACACCGGAGCTAAACTATGAACTCAATTTGAGTACCTGGTTTAAAATGATAAATCTTGTTGATTTTGATATGCAAAAGATATAGGAAGGCACCGTGTGTACATATATGATTCACACAACTTGTTTTACGAAATCCTTAAAATTAATTTAATTGAAAGCTTACTTTCGCCAGGATTTTCAAAGCCAAATTTTGTAGTCAAACAGCTAAACTATTGATTGAATAACAAACTATCTAGTACAGTTCAAAGACAGTACTGACATCCTTTTAAGTTGTAAATATATAAGAACTTTGTATGTATCATACTTTTGTGGTGAATTTCAGATGTGTATCATACAAATAAAGCAAGGGTAAGCTTTATTTCAGTATAAATGCAAAGTTATATAAATGTTTGAAAAGGAAAAGATAGAGCCTAAAACTATTGTCAGTTTCATACTTGATTTAGTCACGTACTAGATATTTTACGCTGAATTTCAATATATATGGATCTGCCCGCCACACGGAGCAAATTTTACTTTTTATCGATTCCAGAACTATCACTAAAAAGCCATACTCTGCTCTAGAACGACTTTGTCGAGTAAGATCATTACCGTTCCGTTGTCACGACACATAAGAAATTTAGTCGAAACCCAGTGTAAATAATTTATCAAGTTTTTCTTGTACCTACTTCAATTCGTACACTGACAGTAAATTTAACGTTTTAAATATTATGGCTGGTCGGGAATGCAGCAGATACGAACCGTTTCTCGCGAAATCGCACGAATTAATACTGAAAGAAAGCGTTTAATTGATTTCAATTTTCAAACCAAAAGTACTGACGAAGAAATGCCAAGCGCTTGTCTGACGCTTACAAACAACGCAGCGTACGAGGTCCCATATAAATTGTAATTATGCAGATTTAATCTGCTGTTATGCATCGAAATTTATAACGGTTGCAGCTAATCCAGTACTCATGTTGTGGACAGCTACATGCCTGTACAGGAAACGCAATTCACAGGGACGAAACGGCTTTTTACCGCCCGGAGTGAAATTCTAGAGTACAATATCTATAATTATTAATGAAAACAAGCCCGCGGTCCACACATTAACCCATTACATTTGAACGGCAAATGAGGGACTTTCACGTTCCGTTCGTTTATTTGGGAAACGTCCATCTTACCTTTTATGGATATAGGTGTTAAGGATGTGTAGAGGTCATGAAGAATTTGTAGTAATTGCAGTTAATAACTTAATGTACACTTTAGTATTGCTTGAGATGCATCATCTAATGTTTATTTTTGTTTCAGGTAAGTGGAGATGGCTTTTTGTAAACGCTACTAAGTAGTGGTAAGTAGGTTTTCTGAGCTTGCTGTACCTGTCATTTGCATATAAATTAAAGAAAAATCTATGCACGAGTAAAACATAATACTGAAATTTTCCAACAGTATAAACAAATTTGTGACGACATATGAAGCTTTGCAAAGGCAAGTAACAATAATTGCTTTAGTTACTGCCAAGTTATTAATATCGGGAAAAATCCAAATTCGAGGTGGTTTACGTAACACGTATTGCAGCAACTGCTGTCGGGCAGTCCGTAGTAAACCCAAGTCGGTGGTAATCTACATCCGTGGTGTTCATGTCTGCCGTAATTTTAGTCGGATCTAAATCCACTTATTTGTTTAACAATCGGTGAGCGTTAAATTATTGATTTATTTGCTTTATCGGCGCTGCTTGGCGTGTTTTTCTTGTGTTATTTGCTAAATCTGTTCTATAAATGGATATTAATCGATGTTATACTCCAATTAAATATTCTATACTGAAATTGAAACTGTTTATTACAAATTGAGATTTAATACTTTCATGGTCTCGTAAACTGTAGTTTTATATTTCGGCATTTTTAATTATTTACTGCATTAATCTGTCTATCGTCAGATAAATGGAATCTTTATGAAGTTATGACGTAAAACGTAGGACAAAAAATATGTATATTTTACTACGAACAAGTAGATATGTATTACTATTGTAGACAGTATTCTTTAATTCATTTTAAAAATCTGTTTCTCCTATAATTAAAATGTTGGCACGGTTCGAGAAAAAAAAAACAGAAAACCTTCATTTTTCTAAGTTGGATTTGTCTTTGCAGAACCTTAACAACTCTTGATTAGGAATTTTAACGTGTAACAATCCGATAGTTTTGTTTTATTTCGTAATTTAAATGAATACATCAATTCCTTTGCCCTTTTCAATATTTTGTTTTAAATATATTATGCGCACCCAATTTTGTAAACTCTGTTATTATTGTTGTATATGGAATTTGAAATTTGCCTTCTCCCATGAACCACTCCCCTTACGAGCCTGCAGCATGTTGAAGACTCACATTGAAAATAGTGAGTAAACATTTTTATAATATTAAAGTAGTTATTATACCTTTATTTTTGTTATCCTGTACCTATAACTGAAATGAAACTTCTATGTATTTTAATAGGATGTATCCGTTTAACAAATAGAAATTTTCAATTTGTTGCGTAAACCTGTACGCTGTAATATACTGCTTAAAACAATGCAAGAATACTCCATAAAAATAATATTTCTAACACAGACATCTGCAATTATTTTTATAATTCAAGTGTTATGAAATATCCTGCAATTGTTTGGATTAATGTATTTAAACACATTATAAAATTTTTTTCTTGATTCTTTATTTTTATATCATCAGTATTTAAGGAGTAGGGTAGGTATATCAGGACAAAAACAAAATCTTTTGAGGAGCAATTCTATCAGCTGCTCTGAATCTTTCATTATACAAATTTTTGTTTCTTATTGCAATTAAATATCTTTTCGAGTATTGGAAAATATGTCGTAAAAATAGAAAAATTGTCTGCGTAAAACCTAGATTTATTGTTAGGCTTTTAGTATCGCCGATTTGTTTTTTCTATTATGTATTAATTGTCTACAAAAAGGATCAGTGTCTTTGCAAGCACCGTGTAACAAGCTTAAATGGCCCGGTAGCTCAGTGAAATGAGAGCATGGCGTAGACTGAAATAAAAGGGCGCTCGCTTGCGCTAATCAAAATAGTTGTACCTTGGAAGATACGGAGATAAACTGGTGTAATTTTAGGGTGCCACTTTGGTGTTTTGGATGCCAGTGACTGACTGGTGATTCCACCATGGAAAACCTTCTCGGCGGTGGAAAATATGGTGCGGAACTCAGCTCCTAGATTTGGAATCTACCTTGATTCGTGGTCTCTGAAAATACGCGAAACTGCATTGAGCTTTACAAAATACAATCATACAGTAAATTTAAAAACTCCATTTAGATAACGTCCATATCATTACATTTAAGCGCGTTAGTCTTGTATCTGTAATCACACCAAAGAAAGGCAACCAACACAATTTCTAAGAATTATAGTACCTGCTTGTCGTGATGAGCAAAACCTTGCGTAAGAGGCCTAACACGATCGGAATGCCAATTTGAATATTTCAAAATACAGCAAACGTTTGGCAACATGCTCCACACACAGGCATATGCAGGTCTTTACTTGAATAATAAGACCCTCAAGGGGGTGTCAAATCTAATGTACGATTACTTTTAATGGTTACACTGCCCCAACCCATTGGTGTTTAGTCCTGTGACAAGTTTTACCCCGACTAGTGGGTCAGTCGATATATAGTGTCCTGGTTATTTATCGACAAGATGGGACTAGGTAAAAGTTCAGAAGATGGTTGGCTTGGCGCCACGAATTCTGTACTTGGATTCACGTTTACTCCCCTAGAATCCGAGATACTGAACAAGCCTAGGGCCAAAGTATACAACAGCGCCCGCCACTAGGACTTACATTTCATGCTATTGGTATCTTTTTTGCTAACTGCTGTACAATTCTTAACACAACATGGGAAAAATACAATAATACATTGAAACAAACGCGAAATATGCAATGCAATTTTAGTAGTCTTAGGCAGTTGTCAGAACGTGATGGGTTGCGGGAAGCATTTGCCCTCAGAGAGCATCATCATAAGCCCAAGGAAAAAGACGGGCTTCGTGGAGATGCCGTTGGAAGTATTCGCCCTCGGAGGGGTCTAACTCAAACGGCGATGAAGCAGTCAGGGAAGATGACAATTGGATTTATGTTGGGTGGTCGGGAAGAAATGGAGTAGCCGAAAAAAAATTACTATGCGTGAAATAGAGGGTAATCCAACTCAAGAGGCGCTAATGCATGGCAGCTCTTCCGTAAGTTGTAATAATGTTGGGATCAACATTGTGTATATCCGACTTTGCCGCAATTAAAGACGTAACGATATTCGGTCAACCTTGTAACGTCCCATTTAATTTGTGCGTTCTTTCGCGATTCGCTCCTCGAGTCGACTCGCATCTCTAACTTTAATATCCCGCGAGCTCGGAGCGAAAGAATTTGGTTTTTCCGAAAAGACGCTCGTCCTTTGATAAAAAAGGTGTCTGGAACGAGATTTTTGCGAGTGGCTTTCTTCGATTGCAAATACTCGTCGAGGCGGCTGTAATCTCCGCACAATTTCAAACCTTCTGAGGGATGATAAGGGCGATTGCCGCTACAGTATTACGTGTTTTGATGCAAAGGCCTTTGAATATAACAAACTAAACGTGTCAATGTAATACGCAGTTTTATCAACGCTCATGGCCTTTTTACATAGGAAGAGCTGAAATTGTGTATGTACTCTGTAAAAACCTCACGCAGTGTGTCCTTGGGCACCCGGCTCAGTAATTTCCATTTATACAGTTTGCAATCCGGCCGGCCGTTCCATTTCATCTAGCTGGATGATTGCATGGCATCGAGATGTCAATTTTAGCCACGTTATTACTGGCGTGAGCGCTTTTTAATTTGTTTTATTGTACATGTACAGTGTGTTTTGAATTTTAATAATTAATTTTTTTGTGTTTGATTTGGGCGACTCCACACGTTTGTATTATTTATCGCTGCAGAGCGTCAGGTTTTACCTGAGCTGCCTTAATTAACATTGTTTCTTAATTACGATTAGATTCTATTAAGTGTTGCTGGTTTATTTTTCTTTGTTAGTTATACTACGACCCCTCATGAACCTACTCGTTTTCTTCTTGAGATTTATGTTGAACTAAGAGGCTTCCCAGGTAGGTGGTGATTCGTTTTGGTAGCTAGATTTGTTTTTATGTTGTGAATAACGACTGGCGTAGATTTTGTTATAATTTATGATGTTTGTATGTAACCCTGCATTATATGACTTAAAAATCTCCAGTTATTTACACCGAAACTCACGCAAGCAAGTACCTCGAGCTGAATTTGGAATGACGATTACCTGGTAGCTCAGAAATCGGGAGCCACAAGCTGGCTTGAATAGTAAACCCCGACTGAATTCCAAGTCAAGCTGCAAGAGATGCAGTGTCTCTGTTCGCACGCAGGGTGTAAAAACACGAAGAAAATCCCCAGTGTATCGTCAGCGGTCTGGCAGGCACTATTCAGCTGCACGCTAAAGCATCATATTTCGTGTAAACGAATGAAGAGGGCCAGACTTTGTCCAAAATGATCGAAAACTAAATAGGTCCACAAGAGCGCTAGAAACGCAAAATAACATAACAAATTACAGCAAAAAGAATTGAATAATACTTGTTAAAAAAGTGGCGGATGGTATTTTAATGTAATAGCTCTCCCAAGTGCCAAACCTTTTAAAAATCTGCTACTACAATCAAGACAACATTTGATATATTTTATTGTTGCTAACAATAGCTTAAGGCTT
>OW679199.1:6621562-6808986 GCA_940337035.1 Agriotes lineatus | reverse complement strand
AGTTTCTAGAAGCCATTTAAATAGCTATCAATTAGAATTGAAAAATATTTCTCCTAAAAAGCGCCTTGCATAAAAACGGAAAAATTCTGCAAACATACTACTTTTCGGTAAATGATAAAAAATCTAAAGAAGAAATTAACATTTTATATTATTTTTTCCACTTATAAATCTTTAGTCTTCACATAAAAATTTTTGATTTTAATATTAAGTCTTGGTATGTGAAATTTTGAAAAATATTTAAAAATTTCAAAAATTAATAATTAGCTAAAGTTATAAAAAATAGGAGTTTTCTGGCCTGGAATTGTTTAGTTAGCTAAAAATAACACACTCTAAAAAAATCTGATTGAAATCTTACTTAGTTTCCTAAAAATAGCACTTTTTGGATTTTGACAATTTCGGAAAACTCCATTTTCTAAATAAGTAAAAATCACTCGGTATATATGATAGGGGCTAAATAGGTTTTTAGACAAGCACAAATTATTGACGTAAAAAGTTGTTTTGAAAAATCAAAATAATTTTTTTCCCATATTAGGCCGACTTTTTGGCGGTCACTGTACATAATAGATTCAGAATTTGGCAGAATCACTTGGTTCCTGTTTATTTTAACTAAATTTCACAGATTTCGTTGTTATAGTGACTGAAAGGCCAAGAAGCATAAAGCACCGGATTCAAGGTAAAATGAGGTTTCGATAATACACACATACAAAGGCCATGAAGCTTATTTTACTTAAAATCACAGAATAATCTTAAAATTATCTGCACCGGCAAAAACATCTGTCCGTGTTTTTGGCCCACATCTGCTTAGAACACACCTGCTCAGCAGAGAAACAAACCCTTGCATAAGTTGAATAGCGAGGTAGAAATTATACGGTGGAAAATTCGAGTGCGTCTATATTAATACAGATACCAGCACCACACAACAGGATAAAGAAAGAGGGAAGATTGGTGAATTTTCTTCGTTCCAATCCCCAGCCTTAAGGTGTTGCATATTTTCTCTGATTGAACTTAATATGTGTCTGTAATAGTTTGAGGGATTCCCATGCTGCACCTTGCCTATATATATATATCTTGGATATACTAGGTGTTACTGGCGAACTGTAAAAGGCTAGCGCCATCTATATTCTATAGTGCTATGTGCTATGGCCAGAAAGTTACGTATTGTTTGTAAATATGATTTGCGGAAAACACACGCAGCTGCAAGGTTAACTGCTTCCTTACACTTATTATTAAAAATGGCTACGACCGTGTCAAACACGCAAACACCGTTCGAGAACTCCTCCAAATGCAGTTTCTACTGAAAGCAGGAGCCGTTCCGTGGCGGCTGCAGTTTTTAACTACCATAAGCGAGCATTAAACGATCATCTCGCTCCGGTTAAAACTCGTGACAAAACGACTGTAATTGTCCGAGAGGAGTAAACACCTTTTGTGGAATGCTGTGAGGAGTTGCTAGTCATTGTTTGAGTTTTTGCAAGCGGATATCCATTGTTTTTCGATTCGAGGCTCTCCGCCGCCATCTCGCGGGGATAATTGTCGCCGTATTAAAATGTTCGTCAAATCCGGATTGTAATCGAATTAGACCAATCGGTTATCTCGTTAGCGTCCGTTAAACTGCAGTAATTCAACGGCAAACATGCACCGTGGCGGCGACCGTCTAACGGTAATTCGATCAAAGTCTGGCTAACACTTTAATAGATGACATCGACGCAAACTAGTGCCGGTGGTGATTGAAATGTTAAGCAGCCGCCAAGATTTATCACCCTCTTCGGGTTCATGAAACTAAGTGCGTGTGATAACGAACTCTAATTATTCATGCAAACAACTGGCCATCGCCTAGCCGAGCTTCCTCGGCTCCAGGCTGTTCGTTCTAAGCTTCTTGATATTCAAATTTAAATTCATACTCTGATGTAATTAATAATTAAAATGTGATTTTATATTTGTACTATTTTGATCACAGATTTGAATTTTCTAACTACTCGCCGTCAATTTAGCTGGGTTGCTGTTTAATGGCAATTATTTTTGCGTTTGCTTTTCTTAGTAAACGATTAAACCAACTCCTCTAAAAAAATCAACAGTTTTAATATAAGATATAGTCAGTTTCACATTGTAACTTTTGTTATACCGGGTTTTATGGAAATGAGTGCAAATATTTTAACCCGTAATAGAACTCGCTAAATTGAACAACCATTTATAATTTTTTCCAAAACGCCCTCAAAAGTGAGTTAAAATTCAAAACATTTTTACTCTAAAAATGCACACCCGCCTATGGAATAATATTTTAATTTAATGGCACAAAACACAAAAAACATTTTTTTTATATGCAAACCAACAAAAACTGCATAGGTACTGATAAAACCTTTAGTTCACATCTGATCACCAACGTACTTTATCAATTGAGGTAGGTAAGTTATTGACCTCGTATTTTTTGTGCAGTTTTAATATACTTGTGTCATTCACCTTTAACTTAGATTTGCTTACCAAGCGCCTCGTCAAATTTAGGGGAGATAAATGATTGAAAAAATATGCAATTAAATGAAAAATGATAAATAGGAAAGTTGTTCATTTTGGTGAGCTCTATCACTGGTTAAAATATTTGCACTAATTTCCATAACACTCTGTATTCCAAAACCAGCAATGTATACGTTAAATACCATCTTAGTATTACTGCTGCGCATGTGCAATTTCAAGCTATAGACATTTGTTGCACATGTAGACTACAAATGTGCTTTTTATTCAACGTTAATGTACAATTAAAACGTGTTACGCGTCAGTTATTTTTGGATTTAGCAAATATATATAGCTGTACGCTGTAGAGATAATTTCAATCGACTCCGTGCGATATTTAGATAAATGAGGATGCTACACAAAAATTGAAAGCGAGCCATAAACGCATGAATAAATGATTACATAATGTATCAAAACGATGTCGATAGCAATAAAGATAAATTGAATGCCAATGGGCTCAGGTTTCGAATATCCATATCCTCCTTTGAGCTTCTAAATCAATATTTGACAAATTGGCTTCATTAGTGAGCCGTGTAGGTAAGCGAACTCGGAAATCGATAGACTGTCTATATGTCTAACTCACTTTGAACTTATCCACTGGAGCAGTGTAGGCATATAAGCTAAAAATATGTAAATTTGATGTTAACAAATGGGTCTGATAGAAACATCCAAGAGTTTTTGCTGAAAAGGATAAGGATCACTTCAGAGGAATAGTTTCGAAGTAAAAACCGTCTGGGACTTCGTGTTACTTGCGATTAATAACAATTCCAGATTTTTTTGGTTACGGAATGAATCGTTTCACAAATCCTACCAATTGCACCACCTATCGATTATTGCTGAAAACACAGTAACCATTGATAACACGCAAAATTGAAAACTGAAAATAGTTGTAAAACAAATTAAATAATTATTTTGTAAATCTTTCCAGATGCGTTACTAAAGGAAAGAAATACATAAAATTAAATTATTGGCCAAATCCTGCTATCCTACACTAGATTTGAGGAATACTACTGTAGAGTAGTGATCCGTTATGCCATCTATAGAAACCCAATTAGAAATGTCTAAAAACATTTCTTTCCTGTGTAATCACAGCTCTGGCGCTGGACGCGCACCACAAGGCATCTGTACTCGAAAGTAAGAACTAGAACTAACCTAGTTTAAATTGAAAATCGCTTAAAACGAAGTTGATTCAATTAGAGGGCGAAAGTTCAAATGCGCCTCGTGTGTCCAAATACACCACACTTGATGTAATTTTAAACTAGCGGGAAAGTTATAAAAGTCCCGACGTGAGCTTGTCTTGCCCTTTTTTTATTAAACCTCCGGGCTTTGGCATGGTTCCTGTGCGAGTTTGTGGAATATTCCGCCGTTCAAAAAGGGCCTAGAGCCCGACCAGTAATATGTTTGCTGTTTTATTACTGCTGAGGTGTACAGCGGTGTTTTGCGTAAAAATCTCGCACGGGTTCGATGTAACAGCATCTATCTAGCCTTTTTAACTACAAGAAGTAGGTTATAAGCAGATGTCATCGTAAGAAGCATGCTTGCTAGTTTTCTGCAAGAAGGCTATTGCTGGAATCTGAATGAGATTGCTGGCGTAATGACCATTTTAGCGACCGCAATGTGTGCTATTACGCCAGGTAATTTATTTACAATCACAAACCGCAGAGCAGACACGCGTGTGCTGGCATCCACGGTGTTGCCAGGTTTGAAAAAAATATCGAGGTATGTGGATTTGCACATTATAAATACTGATGTGAGCACAATTTTAAACTTCCATAATTATTACTGTAATTAGTAACATTTCATGAATGTCAAATGATATCTAAAAATGTTCCATAATGTGCTGATTTGTAATTTCATCTTTGCACGGTATTGATATGAATGTGACAATAATTTTGTTAAAAACTGGATTGAAATTATATTAGCTTTGCAGTGAACATATGTAATCAGAGTAGGCTTTGAATTGTCATGACAACAATCAAATCTGTAAACAAAATTGGGAATAGGAAGCCAAGCTTGGTGGCTATTACATTTTGGCTTCCTCAATTTAAACGTAAATTATCAATTAAGTATTGGGAGCGTCGAGTGCAGACTGTGGAAGTTTTGGTTGGTGTTGATAATGCTTCCGCCCAGGTAAAATTGTGCGTCAAAATTTGTCGAGCAGTAGTTGGTGTTTTTGAGGCATTTTTTGGAAAAGCAGGTAGCGTAATTGAAGTCTGAGGCGAGAGTGAACGAGGCAGCGGTTTGTTCTGGAGCAGTTTCGAGCCCTAGGACGGGGCAAAAGACGGAGTGGTGCAGACTAGCAGCCGAGAAACTTTCTGGAGGCAACCAAGCAAGGTGCGTGGATCATTACAGCAATATTCATCAGCGCAGGGGCCTACAGCGACGTGGGATTTACTGCGGGGTTCTTTGGAGTCCTATTATCCATCGTAGGAGCAGCAGAACAGATCTTGAAAGTGATTCTAGAAAGCATTATTCTTAAAATTGTGAAGTGGCGTCTCGTTTATATCAACTTCCGCCAAGAGCGTCTCTTGAGTGTTTTGTTTTGTTTTGTGGCGTCTATTTACTTACGCTTTTGTTGTCGACTAGGAAACGTGTAATTACGCAAAACTAAACTATTTCTCGAAGCAAAGCGAATTTGTTTGGCACAATTTGCTAGATTGGAACGCCTTAATTAAACATGAGTTCCCATTAGCTATAATTTCCATTTGGAAGCGATCCCAGTAGTCAAATGCGTATTATTCAAAGCTTTTAGTTTTTAAAATTATTATAAAAGAACCCAAATATTGAATTTGATAGCTAATGTATTTGAATTAGTTTCTATAATTTAATAATACTTGCTAGGGTGTAGAGACCCGACCCATGAGATAAGAGTCATTTTTATTACATTTATTTATTTAATGGCACATTAAAACCTACGAAAGCATTCATGTTGTAATGCATACCTAATCTCTTCCCCTCTTTCACTTCGAGGATCATTCAGACCATTAACAAAGAACAACGAAGGTTGACTACACGTTCCACTTTATTATGCGATTTGCATGTATATGTTTGTGTGTAGTCTTTTTACTCGTTCCAAATAGTCTTTCTCAGGACAGCACCGTTAATGGTATCCCAAGGAAAAAAGTGTCATATATTAACGAATTTGAACTCAACTTGCAAGTCTAGCACTCTACCACTGCGCTATCGGATGCATCTGTTAGAAATAATAAAAACAAAAGTAAATCTGTTTAACATATATGGATTTAAAATGATTGAGTAGACACATTTACCTGAGAAGTTTGATCTATCTACTGGTGAAGCTATGGTGTAATAATCAGTTTACAGTGTATTTCATCATTATGATTGACGTTTCGCTATTTTACTTCTTCTATCCCGCTCCTAGT
Organism: Agriotes lineatus; assembly: GCA_940337035.1. NCBI lineage: Eukaryota > Metazoa > Arthropoda > Insecta > Coleoptera > Elateridae > Agriotes > Agriotes lineatus. The sequence continues at coordinate 6,803,101 of OW679199.1, read as the reverse complement.
GCGAATAATATTGTACTATTTTCCTTAAATCACGCATCGTTGTACAAGATTGTACACATACAGTTGTTCCGATTTTGTCGTCATAGGCATTACTGCTTCGATCTTTTTTTTTCTTGGAAATGCCATCCACTTCAAGTGGTCTTACAAATAGCCCACAGACCTTTTGTTTAAATATGGTGAATTCCCAGATAAACTCGACGCGCGGGATGGAGCTGAGTCCTGTAGAAAAATGGTTTCTCAATTAGGACAAACTTCATCATCCTTTGAATTGAAACATGGTATGGGCCTCTTGTCGATATGAATAGCTGTTAGCGCTTCTTCCATATTATTCTGCGAGTGATTTATGTACTCACCGTAGATTCTTTACGTGACATCTTTTCTTGGCCAATAGCACCCTCTCTTTCCTTGTTCAATCAGTCGGGGGTTATTTTTTCTGGGCGAACAGCTTTTCTTTCTTATTCTACGGGTGTTTATTCACCGTAGAGTCATGACTTGGGACTCTAGTCCTGACCAAAATCGCTTCCATAGAGAATATTTGAGGGTTTCGGCGATATGAGCAACTATCAGTTTTTTATCGTCATCCTTTCTTGTCAGTTTTAGTTGCTACTCCTGCATTAAAAAGTACGTCTCAGTGGAAATCGTTTCCAATGTTCTACAATATGCTCGACATATTTTCTTATCCCACAGCAGTCTCTCTTTCCTTGTTACGTTTAGATGGCTCTACTACTATTTTGTGTGTGCGCCGTTTATATTTTTAATATCTGTGGTGCTGGTTTTCGTATTTTCGCGCACACACGGCCTTCCTTGACCATTATCTGTGCGGCCAAGCGACTCGAATGTTAGCTTTTGCTTGAACACGTCTCTTCTTCCTGTCGAACGCCGTGATGGTGACTTGGTTGTAGCATCATTGAAATTGCCCTGCGGTTTTACGGGCTTAAAGAATATCGTTGTTTTGCTTCGTGGCTCCGGCAGAAGTTGCGGATTGTTGTAGGCCGGGCAGTTCTATGGAGAATTTGTTTCTCGCGCCTAGTTGGCTGACTTTATATGCGCTTCACTTGTTATTCGGAGGCACGTGGCCCAAATTCTTCTGGGGCAAGTCCTTTCGAAACTGTTTGCGCCGATTCTTATCCAAAGCATCCAGGAGTCTATTTTGGGTTCTCCCTTTTCTTCGGCAACCAGTCCGGGGTTCAGCATTGGCCGTGAAACGCCATACTCGCAACCGAACGTGTCGCCGTTTGCCTGGTTCGAGCTGTTATCACCTGCATTCCAACCTTTGGATGTGTGGGCCTCCGCTTATCTGGATCATTTGAGGAAGCTAAGATCAGGTTTTGCGTCCCTTTATTTTAAGTGTCGGCTGCTTTTAAGTGTCGGCTGCTATTGTACAGTTCGCTTCACGAACTGCGTACCTGAATAATTGATTTCCCAACCCCGGCGTGTAGGTGTAAGCCTTTGTCCTCGCAAGTCGAATGTTATTGAAGTGTACCTTAAATTGGCGAATAATTATTTGAAATTTGTAGTACTGACTAACCTCAAATTGACTCATAATTGTTTGAAATTTGTACTAATGATTACTTGCACTTTGTACTATTAATTATCTGATATTTGTACTGAATTCTATGGAATTAGGAACAATGATATATACTGTGATATTAGCATTTTGGTGTTACTATTTGTTACCGCTACCTGTGCGTGATTTGAGCTTTTCTTTCAGGACATTATGTGCTACTTGAGCTAACGAATTCTCAGTTGAATTCCTGAATACACTTGTCTTTAATTGTTAAAGATTCGTTGGTGCTCTTTTGGCTGTTGCACGCCGTGTTCCTGACCTGGCCGGCCGGCAAATATATACAAGTAGTCAGGAAGTTTGTTTTGTTTGAGAGAATTAGCCGACGAATAGTTTTGATGCTAACATCCTTCGATCAGTCAGGAGCTATTTTTTCTCGCCGAACAGCTTTTCTTTTATATTCTATGAGTTTTTTCCCATTGTAGAGACATGGCTTGGGAATCTAGCCCTGACCAAAATCTTTTCCATAGTGTTTGAGAGCATGGTCGATATGAGCAGATGTCAGGTCTCAGTTGTCTCCTTTTCTTACGAATTTTAGTTCTACTCCTACACTGAAAAGTATCTCTTAACAGAGGACTTACTCTTCCAGTGTTCTATCTATATACAGTGTGAAAATGAAGTAACACATAAATTCGATAACTCCGTTAATGTTTTTTCAGGAAAAAAATCTTAAAGGGGTGTATGGATTCAAATTGCAGCGCAATGTTAGTCATTTCCAAAAATGTTCAGTTGTTTTAAATGTTATAACGCCATCAGGTTTTTTTTAAATGGCAACCTATATATTTTTGTATTTATTTTGGTAGAAAATTTTAATCTCTTTTCAAGGGTATGAAATTTTAAATAGGTTAAATTAGAAAGAAATGAAAAAGTGTCCTAAAAATTCAAATAGTAAGGATACGTAGTTACCTGGGCTTAAAACAAAAACCCGTAATTGTACATTACTGTTTGAGGCTTTTGTGGTTGCTGGAATTATTCTTGTTAACATAGAATGTCGGCTTAGACCGCGTAGTCTTTGTGGATAAACACCCATTCGCATTCTCTGGCTTAATGTGCCTTGCACCTTGTGAACTTGAGCAAGGATCCACGCGATGGCCGTGCTCTTTGGTGGTTCGTGTTATTGGAGTATCTTGAGAAGGACGATACTTTGGCAGATTTGGCCTTGTTGTGGTTTGTGCACCCATATTGACTAACGTTTCGCAAGACCTTGCATCATCAGAGTGAAAGTCGCACTAAGATGCTAAAGGAGCTATTTATAGTCCTTTGTGCCAGCTGCTCGGAGCGACGTAACGCTGATTGGTCGTTCAAGTGCAGCGTAATCAGTGGGTGACTGTATGACGCGCAGTGGTTGTAATGCTTTAGATCGTGTAGCACATGTGTTCACGTTGTACTAAGCTTAAAATCATATTCCATATTTATATTATTTGGATGTTTTGGATTAAACCGGGTGACAATGAAACTACTACCCACGGCGGCATTTCGAAACGGCTTGAGATAGAAATATGCAATTCGGTATGTCGATAGGGTTGAAAATACTTGTCAAAATGCAATTGTAACAACCTCTGTCCTAGCCTACTTCGTTTTTCCGTAAAATACAAACATAGGAATTACGGCATATTTTAAGCGGCTCTATTTCATAAACTATTAATTTTAGACATGGGGTATGTTAGACAAAAGTTATTTAGAATTGTTCAGAGAGTCATAAAAAAAGAAAATATATAGGGTGTCCCATTTAAAATAACAACGTCAAGGTCATTTTCGGTGAAACTGGAAACGCCATTCAATTGTTTTTATGTTACAATTGTTCACAATTTTCAACCCTATCGACATACCGAATTGCATATTTCTATATCAAGCCGTTTCGAAATGCCGCCGTGGGTAGTAGTTTCATTGTCACCAGGTATACACATTTTCAGGGGGTATCTAGGTGAAATATAAACTAGAGATGGAGAACTTTTTTGGGAAGAATACTATTTCTTCCTTACCCACAATTGTTTTACAGCTTTTTAGTGTATTGGGTGAGGGGGGGAGCACTCTAACGTTCATTTCAGATTTATAAAAAAAAATTGTAGCCCGTATGAAGAACGGGTATCTTATTACTAGTAGTAACATATGATCGAAAACATTTATGTTGGCAGTCGTGGCATTGACATTTTACATCGACAGTTTAAGGTCGTATTAGCAATGTCATTTTAACAAATACAAACATTTATGTTGAATACATAAAAATGTTAATAACAAAAACAACTACAGATGTTGAAAGTGATTTTCTCCATTTTCCATATACAGCACAACTTTGTGTTCAATATTAAACATTCTGTCAAAATTGTATAGGTTATATTATTAAGTACGTACCTTCACTCATCACTGCCAAAATAAATAGTTTTTATTATCCATAGTTCTCTAAGAGGATAAAGGTTTTCGATAATACGATATACTCGACATATTTTTGGCCCATAGCCCTCTCTTTTTATTCGATCAGTCGGGAGTTGTTTCTTCTGGTCAAACAGGTTTTCTTCCGTATTCTACGAGTGTTTTACTCACCGTAGAATTTTGAGTTGGGACTCTAGCTTGATCAAAACGTTTTTTTATAGTTTTATCGACAGATTCTATATGAGCAGGGGCTAGTTATTTGTTGTCACCTTACTCATTTTAGTTGCTGCCCCTGCACTGAAGAGTCTTTCTCGTCAGAGAACATCATCTTGCCGTGTTCTACAGTATTGTTATGATGACTGTAAAGGCTCCACGTTGCGGTGCCTGTTTGTAATGACTGCCCTAACTTATAAAGACTCTTTTAAATAGAAAATAATAATTAGGGCAAATCACCACAATGCTCAAGGTACTTTTATTGTGTAAAACTTTGCCTGTCAGTATTTTAGGCAAATCACAATGAAATGTATTGATTGTACTATAATAAAATGGTTAATTGCCCCTTTCTACAGTTTATTGGACTGCAATAATAATCTGGGCTAGCTCCGGCAAGCACATAACTAATTCTCTCAGGTTAGGTTCAATCTGAGTGTTATTTGAAAATTATTGTTGTTTAGAAAATTTGAGTCAGAGTAGCTCACATGCGCGATTTATGTTGGTACATCCGCGCTACCGAACGATTTCTCATAACCTCACAACTTGACATTTGAACACAGAACTTCGTTAGTGCAAGCAGCGTGAAAGTGAAATTCAGCAAGGAATTATCAGGTGAATTGAATTGAAAATTCCGCCTGGCAACAAATAACTTGCTTTTGTTTAGCTGTGACGTAAAACGACGCCCGATACTCCTTTGTTCTGCTTCCTGTGTGCGCATCTAGTTTTAGCTAAACCGCAGATTCTACTGACGCTATGCAAATTACTGAGACTGAGGCGAATCTGGACGCTTGGAAGTGGACCTCTTTCGCAGGATCTATTCTTCAAGTTCACTAGCTTTCCCGGATCTCAAACACTCAAAAACATGCCGATTCCTACCTTTCAAATCTGCCCGATGTTCGCTTCGGATATGGTTGCAGGTGACGCCGATGGATTTCTTTGCTTGGAGTCGCGTCCCTGTTGTTCCGGGATGATCGTATACACCCCCTCTTTTTTTAGGAACAAAAACCCCTGGCTTCTGCAGCTTAACTGGTCCGGTGTCGACGTTCGGAAACTCCAGGTGTCCGCTGCCGTTGTTCAGCCGAAGTCTGTTTAAAAAATTTATTATTTTATATCGTGGAAACTGCTGCAAACACTACCACAGGTGCCTGGTAACTTGTATAGTAAAATGGTATACTTTTTATCTTGGTAAAACACTTTATTAGATTAAAACAATAATTTACTGGAGCACAATTTTGCCCCAAACTTCTTAAATTGCAGCCATTGTTCTTCTTTTTAGACAAAACAGCATCGGGTTGCTTGGTAACCGCGATCTAGTATTGTTTATAGGAAATTAGTTTTAGTTACAAATACACATAAAAGGAATAACATTTGATAACATGTTTCTTAAATCTAAAAATTGTCTTTATTTCTTATTTCTAAAATTGTTTTTGTCGTCACATAAAACGTTTTTAAATCACTGCTCTACTATGACACTTAGTTTTTATAATGCACTAGCACTTGAGTTCATATTTTAAACATGTCGCTGGCTTTTCTTTAGTTCAGTTGCTCTCATTCTGTAGTGCTCTTTGCAATTTCTATTTTATCTTGCTTCAATTTCATTTACCTTTCAGCTTGCTTGCTTTTCACTGGCCCGTACTTTTATTAATAACTCTACGCTCATTCAGTATGCACATAACAAACCTTTTGTGTTATTTAATTGGTCTGGCTTCCATTATGCCCAAACCTATCATATTAATTATATTATTTTACCCAAACTTCAAATTCAAACCCTCTGAAATCTGCTTTGCTTATGCTTGCCTTTATCCCTCTAATTATGCTTCTTGCATCTGATTACTAATGCATTTAATAACTTCAACTAGCTTAGATTGCAATTAAATAAAATATTTTAACTCTGTGATTTAATTGACTTTATTTGAAATCGGCATTAAAGTACCTCGAAATCGTCATTAAAATACGAGAAAACAGCATTAAAGTAGTCCATTGTTTTACGACTTTTTTTGTAGGTGGCGAAGCGACAGATAAATGTCATCCGACGTTAACATAACCTTTCCTTTCCATACAGGTCTCTTGAGTAAGTTGAGACTCTATACTTGACCAAAACCTTTTTTTTTGTATTTGATCGTCTGTTCGATATGAGCATTGATCAGTGGCTAGTTCTTTCTTGTCACCTTTTCTTATGAATTGTAGTTGCAGTCCCTGTACTTAAAAGTACATCTCATCATAGGATATTATCTTCCGATGTTGTACAGTATACTCGACATATGTTTTGTCCATAGCAGCCTTTCTTTCCTTATGCAATCAGTCAGGTTATTTCTTCTGTCCAAACAGGACTTCTTCCATATTTTACTTGTATTTTCTGCACTGAGACCATTGAATTGGGACTTCATCTTTGGCTGGTGTTCCAGTTTGTCAGTTTATTTCAATACCGGAAGTACTGTTCTTACTCACATACCTTAACAATATTTCTCTTTGTTATTAAAACGCGTTCACATGAGATCACAATGTTCTCTCATTTCCTTGGTGCAATCCATGATGACAAATTCGTTAATAGTATTAGACTATAGAATATGCATTTTAGTGATAATTTTGATAGTATTGTTGGAATTTTCACATACGTAACATGGCTACCACGGTTAGCAGCACACCAGTACAAGCTCAAATCTAAAATCATGACTACTGTACTGTACGGTATATTTTTTATTATAATTTCTTTGTCAAAACTGTTGTATTTCATTCTCGTTTATAAAGTAAAATAACTGGACAAAATGGTTGGTGAAAATCTGCCAAGTTTTTAGACGCTCTGGCGAATTTCATGTGTTTGATCTCACAACGCTGTCCATGAAATAGAGGTATGTGGCCGCCCGTAGTGCATGGACATTATGTGGGCTTGACATTTGTCAGTGCCGCTTGTAGGCTTATTGCTGTTTCTGTTGCCGTGTAGGGCCTTGGCAAGGTCATCTGTTAACAAGTTGTCTCGGCCCGCTGCGGTCTTCCGTACACATGCAAGAATTTAATCACAATTAGGGCTTCGCCTGCAAATAGACCGGGCATAAAACCGTAGGGTGCGCCGCGAAAAGGCTTTAAAGGAAGCTTAGGCGTCGGCCACTTGTAATTTTTTAGCTGCAATTTGTCACCGCAACAGCAGGAGGCGTAGCCCAATAATATGCAAATAACTTATGTAGGATGTTATAAAAAATTAACAATCTCAGACTGTGTAACGCCTTTCCGTGCAGAATTATCGGATCAACGTTTGGAATGTTTTAGGTGTCCCCCATATTTGTCTTTTTGAATTTCAATGTTATCGCAGTTTCGTTTCATTCTAAACAATATTTAATAATGACTTAATATTTAAGCTCGTTATATGTACTTTTTTTATTTAAGTCTCATAGTAGCTATTGGTGAGTGGCATTGCATTGATGTTCTTCTCAATCTCTGTCCGTTTATTGGGCGATTTAACTCTTACATTGATTATATGTTTGTGCTTGCACTACGTATTTTATACTCAGTGAACTTCAGGTTGATATATTTATAGGGACTCTTAAAAAATATATAGTAACAAAATTTTAAAGGAAAAATGTCTTAGAAAAATATTGGATATTTGGGTTGTCATGAATATGTAGTTCCAAACAACAAGAGATTCTAGGTTTCGTGACCCACTCTGCATATACGAGGTGGTTTTCACTTTTTTTAAACCTCAATAGAACATTCCTCATTATTCATAATCTATTTCCCCTTTTGTGTAAAACATAAGTTACAATGTAAATAAATCATACGAGAACCCCATATATAACCTCGTATTTTTACGGTGTCGTTTTATTTTTAACTTAAAATTCAATGTTACACAATTTGCCACCCTCCTTGAGTTGTCAAACCGCCTTCCAGACAGCGCAGCACAGCTTTTTCATGGTAAGATTTTATTATTTATTTATCCTCGTTCCCGGAACATCGTAAACGTATCGCATTTTGACATTTCCGACGTGTGCGGGATTTACAGTGTGTGAAAGATTTTCAGAAACGCTAACGGTCTTAAATTTTTACGTATATGCATGCCCGTTTGGAGGATATTCGTTGATAAATTCTGGCATTCCAAGGACGGTAACAGCGACCGCCACGCTATCTGCAATAATAACTCGTTTATGACTTAGTTTCGTGTCCGTTCTAGGTAGCTACGTTTTTATGATGGCAATTCTCGTCCATTTAAGGATTAACTCATCATTTTCGGCCTGAAATAATTGGAAACATATTTGTGGTTTTAGCCAACGCTAAATTCCTCGTTTGATAGCCTTGCTGGTTTTAGACATTCTGTTTAAAACTTGGAGGTCTTCTGCGAGTTCAGCAATCGAGGGTGACTTTTTGTGACGTCGTTTAAGTAGTAATGGGGCATAGAACGCAGCTATCACCTGATAATGGATTGATGTCGTGGCGCTTTGCCAATTTGTCTGCAATGCAAATTGAAATTAATTACCGAGTTCGTGAGTTTATCTACCCTTGGAGAGACCGAATTGATTTGCTTCTATTTTTGTTTTTGTAGTAATTATGAAGGATGACTCAATGAGGGCTGACAAATTTCAGTTGTGTCATAGTTAGCTTTTAGGTATAATAAATCGAATCGCCTTAATTATAATTCCGTGTTGTTGGTCATACATAACGATTACAAGAGGAGCTGTTATCATACGCATTTAATAGAAATTCATATGAAAATGATAGGTAATAACTAAAGAAAAAACATTTCACTAGAGCAGTGGTCGCCAACCTCTTCAATGTGTTGAGCTACTTGTTAATTTTGGAATCAACAGCGAGCTACCCACACGGAAGCCACGTAACGCAACGTAAATGAAATAATCCACAGTTAATTTATCATTATATGTATTTATTTTACTATTTATTTAACTGGTAATACATAATACATAGGTACTAATAATAACTACATTCCTACCTACCAAACGAAGTTGTTTGAAAAATAAACACAAACTTTTATCCAGCCACAACGGCATGTCACGTAAGATTTAAAAATAGTTAATAATAACAACAAAAAAGTAACGCACTATCATGAACATAAACATTGAAAAATAAAAAAGCACGTTCAATGAGAAGGCTGACACTCAGACTCATCGATAATTTTTTTAATGTTTGCAGTATAATTTGATACAGCCATTCGAATACAATTATCCAAATGTTCATCTGTAAGTCGATTGCGATATTTGTTCTTAATAAACTTCATATTGGAAAAAGAAGATTCACACAAATAGGTTGAACTGAATAATGGTTTCACTTTCAAGGCAACACGGCATAGAACTGAATATTTGTCTTTACTTACAATAGGCCAGATACATTTGGTACTTGAGACTAACGATTTTAAGGCTAAATCATTTTGAAAATCAATTACTTCCATTTCTGTTGCAGCGATGTCTTCGCCAAAGTTATGCATAACACAAGTTGCAAACTGTTGGATATCAATTTCCATAAAGGGTGAAACAACAAACTGCGCTACTAAAGCCATTTCGTTGAAATCCTTAAAACGATTTTTGAAGTTATTCTTCAGGGTAGAAACTATTTCTACATGATATTTGCTGTCATAGGGTTCTAATGGATTTTGAGATATTTTTTCTGAAAGAATAGGAAAATGCTTGGCATCGCTGTTAATTAGGTTTTGTTCCCAAAACTCCAGCTTTTTGATAAATGCTTTTATATCAGAAATCATTTCTGCTAGTTCTTTGTCTCTCCCCTGAAGCTGCAAATTAAGTTCGTTTAATTTCTCGGTAATGTCCACGAGAAAACCAAAATCTCTAAGCCAGATTGAATTTTCTAGTTCCGGAGTCGGTTCATCGCGTTTTTGAAAAATTGAACTATGCCAGATAGGACATCATTAAAACGTTTCAGCACCCGTCCTCTACTTAACCATCGGACTTCAGAGTGAAGGAGTAGGTCCCCGTATTGACAGTCAACTTCATCGGCCAAGGTTTTGAATAATCTTCTTTGTAACGCTTGAGCTCTAATCTTGTTCACAATTTTTACCACCAGTTTCATAACGTTGTTTAGTTTCAGGAAATTTCCACATAATGCTTCCTGATGGATAATGCAGTGGTAAGAGAGAAATTGCGGAAAAGTTTCATCTTTACGACATAACGCCACCAGACCCTTATCAAAACCCACCATAGCTGGAGCGCCATCGGTTGTCAAGCCTACCATTTTCGATATTGGAATTTTCTCGGAAGAAATAATATTTTTTAAATGAGAAAACAACTCCTGTCCAGTAGTGTGTCCTTTCAGTGGAATAAACTTCAAAAGATCTTCTTTAATCGTAAAATCACTAAAAACCATCCTGACGAACACGGCCATCTGGACAGTGTCAACGACATCTGTTGATTCATCCAGTTGAAGTGAAAAATAAACACAGTTAATTAAGTCAGTTCTTAACTGTAAAAAAATATCATTGCTCATTACTTCTACACGTCTCATCACTGTATTAGCAGAAAGTTGCATAGATTTTATAGCTGAAACTATCTCGTCTTTGTTTCTAAAGTTGGCAAATAACGAGTCAGCAGCTTCTAAAAACGCCTGTTTTATCATTTCCCCGTCTTCATAAGGTTTCTTTTTTTGTGCAATTATCTGGGACACACGGTACGATGCTTCAGTTGCAGCCTTATTTTTGTCGATTGTTCTTAAAAATATTGATTGTTGTCCAATTAACTGCTTTTTTAACTGTTTCAGTTTCTCCTTTCTGGCGGCAGAATGTAGTGGGAATGATTTTTCAAAATTAGAATGTACAGTTTTATGATGTCTCTCAATATTTCCTTTTTTAGCAACGGAGACCGAAGTATTACATAACAAACACACATTTTTATCTTTAACTTCTGTAAAAAAGTATTGTTCTTCCCATTCCGAATGAAAGTGGTATGTATTTACCTTCTTACAACTGCTTGCCATAATATTATTTTTTGTTGTTCACTACTAACCCAACCGCTGGACGTTGGTTACGCGTTCAGTTTTAAACTAAGCGCAATGTCGCCGCGCCGTGCGTATTTATCCCGTTCAAAGCAATCCAGATCGTTCTCGAACACTAACGCACTGGTCCGGCTGGTCGGTTCTAGCCGATTCTAGCTTGATGGCGTCAGCGGCAGATCGCTCGCCGCAACGTTGCCGCTGTTTATGTTTAATATTATGACAATTAGATTTTTTTGTGGAATTTTAGGAAGCTTCTCTGATTTTGTATTTTCGTTGTGAGAGCTACCAGAATTGCCCCCGCGAGCTACCGGTAGCTCGCGATCGACAGGTTGGCGACCACTGCACTAGAGCATTGCATCAAACCTAAACTGACATTCAAGAAAGAACACCGTGATTAGTCAACCATTAGAACCATATCTATAAATGGTGTGAGGCACAGACTACATCAAGTCGGTCTGTTACTCTATTGCTATTCACAGTATTCGCACTGCTATTGGTAGTTGCTGTTGTTGTCAGATGTATTTGAAGGAAATGAATGTGAGCATTATAGGTAATAACTGAAGCAAAATTATTCCATTAGAGCAGCACATTACAACTAAATCGACCTTCAAGAAAGACCAACGGCATTAGTCGACCAGTAGGACCATATCTAGAAGAACAAACTACATCAAGTCGATCTAATACTCTTATCACTATTCACAGTATTCGCACTACTGTTGGTAGTTGCTGCTGTTATATGTATTTGAAAGAAATTGATATGAGAGTGATAGGTAATAGCCGAAGCAAAACCATTCCACTAGATCAGCACATCGATCATTCCTTGAAGTGATAATTTCACGTTTGCAAAAATATTAAAAAGTAAGCCCAGTAAATATTTGATCAAACATCGATGGACGTGGTTTTGGTAACGATAAATGCTCCACCGTTCAGAAAGGGAACTTGAAAAATCTTGAGAGGGGCAAACATTCTTAAAATAGTAATAGAAGTGTTGAAGTAGGTTTGAACTGCTACAATAGTTGCAGTAGCTTCGTGTGATTCGGTGCAGCGTCTACTTTATTATGTCGTAGCTTTTATAAATCGTGAAAACGTTGAACTGCGATATATCTATCTAATACGACATCATCTTGCCATAACACATAAATATTCCAACGAATGAATTAGCGTAATTGATTTGATCTTATCGAGCTGTAACGTCATGCTTCTTTTTGGTCTCCCAACGAGTTCTGTGCTAATCCACTTTTCTGCAATTGAACATCTTGTCTAGTCTCATTACGTTAGCCAATTGAGCAGAATTACTTCACATGAACGAAAGCAATTTGTAAGATTAAATATACCTAATAACCAGTAATATGCCATTATTTCTGCTCGTGAAGTGTAACGAGAAACTTGGTCGTTTCGCCGTTTTTGTGAAAACTATTAATGTCGCTTTATTATGCAATTTTTATATATCGTTTCCAATCTGTGATTCCGATCAAAATCGCCTCGAGGTTAGACGCAAAGTCGTCAGAGGTTTTTTTAGAGAAGTATCTACATTTGTATCAAAAGGAAAATAATTTAAAGTACTCAAAGATCTATTCTTGTGTGCCTAATAAATGTTTCTGGTTATTAAGTAACAACTTCCGGGATTGGACCGTGTTATGATTGAGATCGAAGACGGAAGAACTCAATGTTTCGTATTTTTTTTGCGAAATTAGCATTTCCGAAGTGCTTGACAATTTAACACAGCCATTTAAAATGTAGCAATCGCTAGAGAACGAAATATATGCAGCCCATTATTACCAAAATATGCGTATATATATATACACACGCTATTTTGTAAATATATGCAGCAAGTATTAGGAATATGCATGTGCATATGCCATCTCATTTAATTTATACAGAATTTTAAAACGTTTTAATCGTCGATTAATTATAAACCTATAATAAAATTTAAAAGGCGAGAGACTACATGTTTAATATTGTGTTGTACTTATTTTAATCATTCTTACAATGATTTAAATCAGAATTAAGCAATTATTTCAATAAAAAACATAATCAATACAAACAAAATATGTAAATGAATCATTGTCATAAATACACCTTACAAGTAAATGTTTTTCAAAATTTTCAAGAAGAAATACGCCTTCTGTCTGAAAACATGCACTTCCGTATTGGAAAAGTTCTTTCAACGTCTATAAATGTACAAGGAGCATTTATAAATGATACAATAAGATTAGGAGCTACATCAAGGTCCTCAACAAATTCACCATTCAAAAGGTGGCTTATATCGTTTAGGATAGTATAACCAGAGTTTTTCTTCATTACTAAATTACATTTTTCTAAAATTTTAGCACTTCTTACTCTATCTTTTACACTTTTGCATGAATTCTCAAAACTGCTAAATAATACGTAATCCTTGTCGAAAGCAAAAGCTTGTCATTTGTCATATGTATATAATTAAAATTTATTAGATACGTTTCTTTGAAGATTGTCAACAAATGCCACTTTTACGTTACATTCCCAATATCTAAAAGCAAACTAGACAAAAAATTATAGCTTTATGTTATAATACACATGCAACAGCGAAAATATGCAAGAAACGTTTAAGTATGCAAAATATGCATTAATTAATTAGTGTCAATTAACTGTAAAAGTTTCAATTCGTGCACATTGTAATCGTATCCTAAAATATGCATAAATTACAGAATATGCAGTTTACATAAAATCCGTTCTCTAGTGATCACAAAGAATGACAAATGTGCTACCTTTATTGTGATGTTCATCAAATTAACTTAAATTTATTATCTAATAACGGTCGCGTTGAACAAGCATGCACATTAGAGTTTTTATGTATTACTAATTACACATTAATGTCAATCTTGTTCAGTTCTGTATTTAATTCGTGTAAAATATAGACATCTGATTGCAACGTTTTGTACATACAAAATTACTCCTGCTTGTAGTATTAACGCGATTGTGTAGTCAGCAAGACATAGTAATCACATTTCAGCTACAACTTGTTCCAGTGGAATAACTAAGGTGCAGTAATCACAATTGATTTATTTACATTTCTAGAGTCTATAGACTTGCTTTGTCTTCACGGCTCTTACAAAAGCATCTAAAAATTTGTATCCACACGACGTACAATGTTTGTTCCACTATTTATTAGTTGCAGCACAAAATTGTAGTCATCACTAGCAAGAAAGTGTGTAGAATTTGTTCAGTTTTCGTTTCTAGAGTTTTTGTAGAGCGGGTTTGCTCTAAGATATGCTAATTTTGTTCTCACTGCTCATATAAATGCATCTAAAAATTAGTATCCACACGACGTACAATGTTTGTTCCACTATTTATTAGTTGCAGCACAAAATTGTAGTCATCACTAGCAAGAAAGTGTGCAGAATTTGTTCTGTTTTCGTTTCTAGAGTTTTTGTAGAGTGGGTTTGCTCTAAGATGTGCTAATTTTGTTCTCACTGCTCATATAAATGCATCTAAAAATTAGTATCCACACGAGGTACAATGTTTGTTCCACTATTTATTAGTTGCAGCACAAAATTGTAGTCATCACTAGCAAGAAAGTGTGCAGAATTTGTTCTGTTTTCGTTTCTAGAGTTTTTGTAGAGTGGGTTTGCTCTAAGATGTGCTAATTTTGTTCTCACTGCTCATATAAATGCATCTAAAAATTAGTATAAACACGACGTACAATGTTTGTTCCACTATTTATTAGTTGCAGCACAAAATTGTAGTCATCACTAGCAAGAAAGTGTGCAGAATTTGTTCTGTTTTCGTTTCTAGAGTTTTTGTAGAGTGGGTTTACTCTAAGATGTGCTAATTTTGTTCTCACTGCTGATATAAATGCATCTAAAAATTAGTATCCACACGACGTACAATGTTTGTTCCACTATTTATTAGTTGCAGCACAAAATTGTAGTCATCACTAGCAAGAAAGTGTGCAGAATTTGTTCTGTTTTCGTTTCTAGAGTTTTTGTAGAGTGGGTTTGCTCTAAGATGTGCTAATTTTGTTCTCACTGCTCATATAAATGCATCTAAAAATTAGTATCCACACGACGTACAATGTTTGTTCCACTATTTATTAGTTGCAGCACAAAATTGTAGTCATCACTAGCAAGAAAGTGTGCAGAATTTGTTCTGTTTTCGTTTCTAGAGTTTTTGTAGAGTGGGTTTGCTCTAAGATGTGCTAATTTTGTTCTCACTGCTCATATAAATGCATCTAAAAATTAGTATCCACACGACGTACAATATTTGTTCCACTATTTATTAGTTGCAGCACAAAATTGTAGTCATCACTAGCAAGAAAGTGTGCAGAATTTGTTCTGTTTTCGTTTCTAGAGTTTTTGTAGAGTGGGTTTGCTCTAAGATGTGCTAATTTTGTTCTCACTGCTCATATAAATGCATCTAAAAATTAGTATCCACACGACGTACAATGTTTGTTCCACTATTTATTAGTTGCAGCACAAAATTGTAGTCATCACTAGCAAGAAAGTGTGCAGAATTTGTTCTGTTTTCGTTTCTAGAGTTTTTGTAGAGTGGGTTTGCTCTAAGATGTGCTAATTTTGTTCTCACTGCTCATATAAATGCATCTAAAAATTAGTATCCACACGACGTACAATGTTTGTTCCACTATTTATTAGTTGCAGCACAAAATTGTAGTCATCACTAGCAAGAAAGTGTGCAGAATTTGTTCTGTTTTCGTTTCTAGAGTTTTTGTAGAGTGGGTTTGCTCTAAGATGTGCTAATTTTGTTCTCACTGCTCATATAAATGCATCTAAAAATTAGTATCCACACGAGGTACAATGTTTGTTCCACTATTTATTAGTTGCAGCACAAAATTGTAGTCATCACTAGCAAGAAAGTGTGCAGAATTTGTTCTGTTTTCGTTTCTAGAGTTTTTGTAGAGTGGGTTTGCTCTAAGATGTGCTAATTTTGTTCTCACTGCTCATATAAATGCATCTAAAAATTAGTATAAACACGACGTACAATGTTTGTTCCACTATTTATTAGTTGCAGCACAAAATTGTAGTCATCACTAGCAAGAAAGTGTGCAGAATTTGTTCTGTTTTCGTTTCTAGAGTTTTTGTAGAGTGGGTTTGCTCTAAGATGTGCTAATTTTGTTCTCACTGCTCATATAAATGCATCTAAAAATTAGTATCCACACGACGTACAATGTTTGTTCCACTATTTATTAGTTGCAGCACAAAATTGTAGTCATCACTAGCAAGAAAGTGTGCAGAATTTGTTCTGTTTTCGTTTCTAGAGTTTTTGTAGAGTGGGTTTGCTCTAAGATGTGCTAATTTTGTTCTCACTGCTCATATAAATGCATCTAAAAATTAGTATCCACACGACGTACAATGTTTGTTCCACTATTTATTAGTTGCAGCACAAAATTGTAGTCATCACTAGCAAGAAAGTGTGCAGAATTTGTTCTGTTTTCGTTTCTAGAGTTTTTGTAGAGTGGGTTTACTCTAAGATGTGCTAATTTTGTTCTCACTGCTGATATAAATGCATCTAAAAATTAGTATCCACACGACGTACAATGTTTGTTCCACTAT
This sequence comes from Agriotes lineatus, assembly GCA_940337035.1. Taxonomy (NCBI): domain Eukaryota; kingdom Metazoa; phylum Arthropoda; class Insecta; order Coleoptera; family Elateridae; genus Agriotes; species Agriotes lineatus. Next base: position 6,786,463 of record OW679199.1, on the reverse strand, counting down.
TTATTAGTTGCAGCACAAAATTGTAGTCATCACTAGCAAGAAAGTGTGCAGAATTTGTTCTGTTTTCGTTTCTAGAGTTTTTGTAGAGTGGGTTTGCTCTAAGATGTGCTAATTTTGTTCTCACTGCTCATATAAATGCATCTAAAAATTAGTATCCACACGACGTACAATGTTTGTTCCACTATTTATTAGTTGCAGCACAAAATTGTAGTCATCACTAGCAAGAAAGTGTGCAGAATTTGTTCTGTTTTCGTTTCTAGAGTTTTTGTAGAGTGGGTTTGCTCTAAGATGTGCTAATTTTGTTCTCACTGCTCATATAAATGCATCTAAAAATTAGTATCCACACGACGTACAATATTTGTTCCACTATTTATTAGTTGCAGCACAAAATTGTAGTCATCACTAGCAAGAAAGTGTGCAGAATTTGTTCTGTTTTCGTTTCTAGAGTTTTTGTAGAGTGGGTTTGCTCTAAGATGTGCTAATTTTGTTCTCACTGCTCATATAAATGCATCTAAAAATTAGTATCCACACGACGTACAATGTTTGTTCCACTATTTATTAGTTGCAGCACAAAATTGTAGTCATCACTAGCAAGAAAGTGTGCAGAATTTGTTCTGTTTTCGTTTCTAGAGTTTTTGTAGAGTGGGTTTGCTCTAAGATGTGCTAATTTTGTTCTCACTGCTCATATAAATGCATCTAAAAATTAGTATCCACACGACGTACAATGTTTGTTCCACTATTTATTAGTTGCAGCACAAAATTGTAGTCATCACTAGCAAGAAAGTGTGCAGAATTTGTTCTGTTTTCGTTTCTAGAGTTTTTGTAGAGTGGGTTTGCTCTAAGATGTGCTAATTTTGTTCTCACTGCTCATATAAATGCATCTAAAAATTAGTATCCACACGAGGTACAATGTTTGTTCCACTATTTATTAGTTGCAGCACAAAATTGTAGTCATCACTAGCAAGAAAGTGTGCAGAATTTGTTCTGTTTTCGTTTCTAGAGTTTTTGTAGAGTGGGTTTGCTCTAAGATGTGCTAATTTTGTTCTCACTGCTCATATAAATGCATCTAAAAATTAGTATAAACACGACGTACAATGTTTGTTCCACTATTTATTAGTTGCAGCACAAAATTGTAGTCATCACTAGCAAGAAAGTGTGCAGAATTTGTTCTGTTTTCGTTTCTAGAGTTTTTGTAGAGTGGGTTTGCTCTAAGATGTGCTAATTTTGTTCTCACTGCTCATATAAATGCATCTAAAAATTAGTATCCACACGACGTACAATGTTTGTTCCACTATTTATTAGTTGCAGCACAAAATTGTAGTCATCACTAGCAAGAAAGTGTGCAGAATTTGTTCTGTTTTCGTTTCTAGAGTTTTTGTAGAGTGGGTTTGCTCTAAGATGTGCTAATTTTGTTCTCACTGCTCATATAAATGCATCTAAAAATTAGTATCCACACGACGTACAATGTTTGTTCCACTATTTATTAGTTGCAGCACAAAATTGTAGTCATCACTAGCAAGAAAGTGTGCAGAATTTGTTCTGTTTTCGTTTCTAGAGTTTTTGTAGAGTGGGTTTGCTCTAAGATGTGCTAATTTTGTTCTCACTGCTCATATAAATGCATCTAAAAATTAGTATCCACACGAGGTACAATGTTTGTTCCACTATTTATTAGTTGCAGCACAAAATTGTAGTCATCACTAGCAAGAAAGTGTGCAGAATTTGTTCTGTTTTCGTTTCTAGAGTTTTTGTAGAGTGGGTTTGCTCTAAGATGTGCTAATTTTGTTCTCACTGCTCATATAAATGCATCTAAAAATTAGTATAAACACGACGTACAATGTTTGTTCCACTATTTATTAGTTGCAGCACAAAATTGTAGTCATCACTAGCAAGAAAGTGTGCAGAATTTGTTCTGTTTTCGTTTCTAGAGTTTTTGTAGAGTGGGTTTACTCTAAGATGTGCTAATTTTGTTCTCACTGCTGATATAAATGCATCTAAAAATTAGTATCCACACGACGTACAATGTTTGTTCCACTATTTATTAGTTGCAGCACAAAATTGTAGTCATCACTAGCAAGAAAGTGTGCAGAATTTGTTCTGTTTTCGTTTCTAGAGTTTTTGTAGAGTGGGTTTGCTCTAAGATGTGCTAATTTTGTTCTCACTGCTCATATAAATGCATCTAAAAATTAGTATCCACACGACGTACAATGTTTGTTCCACTATTTATTAGTTGCAGCACAAAATTGTAGTCATCACTAGCAAGAAAGTGTGCAGAATTTGTTCTGTTTTCGTTTCTAGAGTTTTTGTAGAGTGGGTTTGCTCTAAGATGTGCTAATTTTGTTCTCACTGCTCATATAAATGCATCTAAAAATTAGTATCCACACGACGTACAATATTTGTTCCACTATTTATTAGTTGCAGCACAAAATTGTAGTCATCACTAGCAAGAAAGTGTGCAGAATTTGTTCTGTTTTCGTTTCTAGAGTTTTTGTAGAGTGGGTTTGCTCTAAGATGTGCTAATTTTGTTCTCACTGCTCATATAAATGCATCTAAAAATTAGTATCCACACGACGTACAATGTTTGTTCCACTATTTATTAGTTGCAGCACAAAATTGTAGTCATCACTAGCAAGAAAGTGTGCAGAATTTGTTCTGTTTTCGTTTCTAGAGTTTTTGTAGAGTGGGTTTGCTCTAAGATGTGCTAATTTTGTTCTCACTGCTCATATAAATGCATCTAAAAATTAGTATCCACACGAGGTACAATGTTTGTTCCACTATTTATTAGTTGCAGCACAAAATTGTAGTCATCACTAGCAAGAAAGTGTGCAGAATTTGTTCTGTTTTCGTTTCTAGAGTTTTTGTAGAGTGGGTTTGCTCTAAGATGTGCTAATTTTGTTCTCACTGCTCATATAAATGCATCTAAAAATTAGTATAAACACGACGTACAATGTTTGTTCCACTATTTATTAGTTGCAGCACAAAATTGTAGTCATCACTAGCAAGAAAGTGTGCAGAATTTGTTCTGTTTTCGTTTCTAGAGTTTTTGTAGAGTGGGTTTGCTCTAAGATGTGCTAATTTTGTTCTCACTGCTCATATAAATGCATCTAAAAATTAGTATCCACACGACGTACAATGTTTGTTCCACTATTTATTAGTTGCAGCACAAAATTGTAGTCATCACTAGCAAGAAAGTGTGCAGAATTTGTTCTGTTTTCGTTTCTAGAGTTTTTGTAGAGTGGGTTTGCTCTAAGATGTGCTAATTTTGTTCTCACTGCTCATATAAATGCATCTAAAAATTAGTATCCACACGACGTACAATGTTTGTTCCACTATTTATTAGTTGCAGCACAAAATTGTAGTCATCACTAGCAAGAAAGTGTGCAGAATTTGTTCTGTTTTCGTTTCTAGAGTTTTTGTAGAGTGGGTTTGCTCTAAGATGTGCTAATTTTGTTCTCACTGCTCATATAAATGCATCTAAAAATTAGTATCCACACGAGGTACAATGTTTGTTCCACTATTTATTAGTTGCAGCACAAAATTGTAGTCATCACTAGCAAGAAAGTGTGCAGAATTTGTTCTGTTTTCGTTTCTAGAGTTTTTGTAGAGTGGGTTTGCTCTAAGATGTGCTAATTTTGTTCTCACTGCTCATATAAATGCATCTAAAAATTAGTATAAACACGACGTACAATGTTTGTTCCACTATTTATTAGTTGCAGCACAAAATTGTAGTCATCACTAGCAAGAAAGTGTGCAGAATTTGTTCTGTTTTCGTTTCTAGAGTTTTTGTAGAGTGGGTTTACTCTAAGATGTGCTAATTTTGTTCTCACTGCTGATATAAATGCATCTAAAAATTAGTATCCACACGACGTACAATGTTTGTTCCACTATTTATTAGTTGCAGCACAAAATTGTAGTCATCACTAGCAAGAAAGTGTGCAGAATTTGTTCTGTTTTCGTTTCTAGAGTTTTTGTAGAGTGGGTTTGCTCTAAGATGTGCTAATTTTGTTCTCACTGCTCATATAAATGCATCTAAAAATTAGTATCCACACGACGTACAATGTTTGTTCCACTATTTATTAGTTGCAGCACAAAATTGTAGTCATCACTAGCAAGAAAGTGTGCAGAATTTGTTCTGTTTTCGTTTCTAGAGTTTTTGTAGAGTGGGTTTGCTCTAAGATGTGCTAATTTTGTTCTCACTGCTCATATAAATGCATCTAAAAATTAGTATCCACACGACGTACAATATTTGTTCCACTATTTATTAGTTGCAGCACAAAATTGTAGTCATCACTAGCAAGAAAGTGTGCAGAATTTGTTCTGTTTTCGTTTCTAGAGTTTTTGTAGAGTGGGTTTGCTCTAAGATGTGCTAATTTTGTTCTCACTGCTCATATAAATGCATCTAAAAATTAGTATCCACACGACGTACAATGTTTGTTCCACTATTTATTAGTTGCAGCACAAAATTGTAGTCATCACTAGCAAGAAAGTGTGCAGAATTTGTTCTGTTTTCGTTTCTAGAGTTTTTGTAGAGTGGGTTTGCTCTAAGATGTGCTAATTTTGTTCTCACTGCTCATATAAATGCATCTAAAAATTAGTATCCACACGACGTACAATGTTTGTTCCACTATTTATTAGTTGCAGCACAAAATTGTAGTCATCACTAGCAAGAAAGTGTGCAGAATTTGTTCTGTTTTCGTTTCTAGAGTTTTTGTAGAGTGGGTTTGCTCTAAGATGTGCTAATTTTGTTCTCACTGCTCATATAAATGCATCTAAAAATTAGTATCCACACGAGGTACAATGTTTGTTCCACTATTTATTAGTTGCAGCACAAAATTGTAGTCATCACTAGCAAGAAAGTGTGCAGAATTTGTTCTGTTTTCGTTTCTAGAGTTTTTGTAGAGTGGGTTTGCTCTAAGATGTGCTAATTTTGTTCTCACTGCTCATATAAATGCATCTAAAAATTAGTATAAACACGACGTACAATGTTTGTTCCACTATTTATTAGTTGCAGCACAAAATTGTAGTCATCACTAGCAAGAAAGTGTGCAGAATTTGTTCTGTTTTCGTTTCTAGAGTTTTTGTAGAGTGGGTTTGCTCTAAGATGTGCTAATTTTGTTCTCACTGCTCATATAAATGCATCTAAAAATTAGTATCCACACGACGTACAATGTTTGTTCCACTATTTATTAGTTGCAGCACAAAATTGTAGTCATCACTAGCAAGAAAGTGTGCAGAATTTGTTCTGTTTTCGTTTCTAGAGTTTTTGTAGAGTGGGTTTGCTCTAAGATGTGCTAATTTTGTTCTCACTGCTCATATAAATGCATCTAAAAATTAGTATCCGCACGACGTACAATGTTTGTTCCACTATTTATTAGTTGCAGCACAAAATTGTAGTCATCACTAGCAAGAAAGTGTGCAGAATTTGTTCTGTTTTCGTTTCTAGAGCTTTTGTAGAGTGGGTTTGCTCTAAGATGTGCTAATTTTGTTCTCACTGCTCATATAAATGCATCTAAAAATTAGTATCCACACGACGTACAATGTTTGTTCCACTATTTATTAGTTGCAGCACAAAATTGTAGTCATCACTAGCAAGAAAGTGTGCAGAATTTGTTCTGTTTTCGTTTCTAGAGTTTTTGTAGAGTGGGTTTGCTCTAAGATGTGCTAACTTTGTTCTCACTGCTCATATAAATGCATCTAAAATACAGAATTTGTTCTGTTTTCGTTTCTTCAGTTTTTGTAGAGTGAGGTTGTTCTAAGATGTGCTAGCTTTGTCTCCACTTCTCTTATACACGCGTCTAAAAATTAATAACTACACAACGACGTACAAAGTATGTTCCACTTTGTATTAGTTACAGCACAAAATTGTAGTAATGACGAAAAAGGAAGTGTACAAAATTTGTTCTGTTTTTGTTCTTCGACTTCAGTAATGGCACGGTCCAATCTCGGAAGTCGTTTGTTACGCAATGACAATGGTCGTGAACGTCTCTGAAATCATCTATTAAAATATTTAATGCTATAGAAATGTTTGTATTAGAAAGCTTGTTCTATTTGTATTTTGATTGGGATATTGTAATGGGGTGAATTCGTGTATTTTGTATCTTTAGTGCGCAAAGCACAATTTATCTGCCATGAGTATATTCCTTTGAAATTATCAATAGGCAATGTATTGTACTGCAGCTGTACATACAATTTGCACGCCGGAAGTCTAGTACCTGCATTTTATTGAAGTGCATTATCTTAGCAGTAAAACAGGAACCAGCACCTGTCGAAGTTTGCGCAACTGCGTATTGTTATTGGTATTAGTATCTGCACATTGACTATTGATTTAACACGTTTGCGGAATGCAAGTCGAAATATAAACATCCAGCTGCAAATCCACGAGCGTGACTTTTGTTGCTATTGATAAAAGTGTATCGCGGCAGCTGTCTGCCAAGGAAAATTAAAAGAAATGCCTTTCGGCCAGTAATAATCGCATAGCTGCAAATGAAAACTTGTAGCTCATTAAAACTTTAGGAATTTATTCGGCACATTGGATTTAACCACGGCTGCATGTATACATGAATCAGCATATTTTCAAGCAACAGAACTTTTTTCTAGAAATTCCAAAATGTGTAGAAGACGTTTAATTAAAATAGCTACCTGGTAATTCGATCGGCCGGTTGTGGAGCGTTTGAATTAATTGGGAAACTTAATTGGATCGAAATTCTATCCGAAAGTACTAATCCAATTTAGACATCTAATATCAGTTTGGGGATGTCTCGCTTCATGTAGTAAGGAAACATAACGATCAATGAGAGCTAAATGCTACTATTTATCGGATTAGTTTGTTTCTGCAGGATATATCAATAGGTGCCAGATTTAAACTTGTTTTATGAATACAAAACTTTTTTTATTACACTCATGTTCAAAAATAATGTCTCTTATATTTTAGTAGAACAATTATTTTGCATATTCTGCCAGTGGCGTAGCGATGGGGCAACCACTAAGTAGAAACTTAAATAGTGACATTTTCTTGAAACCTTAGATATAAACAATTTTCTTTTTATTCGAACGAAAATAAGCATCATTTGAATAACTTGGAAACACGAAGACGTCGCTTAAATTAACACAGACTAAACAAACCTTGGAATTTCAGTTGTTAAGTGCTTTTTCTATCGTGGTAACTTTTAGTTCCCTTGATGAAGCGATTAAGTGCCCACATCCTCTTATGCACAGTGCACGAGCTATCAGCCTTATGCATAGATATTGCAACCGATGCCACCGAATTGGAAGCTAAAAGATAGTGGAAAAACAGAAAATAATTAAGCGACTGGTATTAAATAGCAATAAATTAAAACATGAACTGTGTAACAATTAAATACAAGTTTTTAAAGTTGAGCTTAATTATCATAGAAATGCAATTGAACAAATGTAAAATCAGTAGGTTACATTCAAATATACCTAGAGGTAATATCTATCATAATTATGCATGTTTTATAAAGTTTTTTTTTGCACTAATATTATTACTTCCTCGGGTGACTCATTGTTTAAACATGTATAAAATAGCAACTCGTTGCACGATGTGTAAGTAAACGTTCACATGACAGTTACTTTGTATTCGCTACAATGTGTGGCTGTGATGCAACGCACGCAAGAGATTTTTCAAATCACTTTCTGCTTCTTGGAAGCGGCTGTAACGAACAATTGTGGACGGGTTTTGGCACTTTCTTATACATATAAAACCACTCTGTACCAAAGCAGTTTTACATACAGTGACTGTGTGAATCCCAACTTAATTTTTAACCGCTAAGCTCTAAAAGTGTTAAGAGATCAAGGTTGCATTGTTAAAAATATAAAACCGTGCAACGGGAAGTTTATGTGAAAACCTCTAATATCAAGCCGTCAGTTGCTAAATCGAGTTTTGGAAACCCAAGAAGAAGCAATTCTTCTATTAAAAGTTACCTTTAATGCCATCTTTGAGAGGATGGTATCCAGTGGAACATACCTATGAGATATTTCTCATCTGTTTTTTTACTGCTAGATCTATAGCCTCCTCTTTAATACTATATATAAGTGATGGCTTCCCAATGCGTAGCAACACGTACGGAAAACCATAAAAAGCTGATGACAAAATCCGCGAAGGCTTTACATAGAACTTCTCTAGCAAATACGGCGCACATCGATTGCACATTTCTGTTCCTTGCATTGAATGCAGTGCGCTGCAATCGCTACATCTTCCCGTTGCGTTTGCTACAGTACACAGCGATCGTTTTTTTTCTCTGTTTTTTAAACTCTATATATTTGAGCGGAAGTATATTCAGTTTCGTGCCAGGTAGATATCTAATCCGCATGTAAAATATCATCCTACTATGAATGATGGCTTGACCCAACGTCTAGCAGTGCGAACGGAAACCCTGAAAGATACGCAAGCGTATCATCCACATTTCTTCATCTCCCTGAACGCATTCGTTCTTTGTAATGATGCCATCAAAACGAAAAAATTTTCGTTCTCGTCTCGTCTCGAAATTCGAGATCGACATTCATATTTTTCGATCTCGAATGCTCGAGACGAGATTAAACAAATGCTCGATCTCGACAGTTTTTCAGTAGTATTTTTAAAATCTATATGAAAACGTACTACAATCAGCCTATTACTAGTGCCGCCGAGACGAGGTAATTCTCGATCTTGTCTCGAAATTTGGCATCTAAATTGATATTTTTCAATCTCGAATATTCGAGACGAGCGAGATCAATCAAATTCGCGAATATTCGATACTAGATACAGAAAAAGACCGCTTTACGCACTCCTATGTCGACACTTTCTGCACTCTAATACCAAGTGATAATTATTTAATTGCTCAAACTGATAAATGTATTTTTGTTGACAAATTTCAAATGAGAAATTAAATTTCTAGCAGAAGGTGAAGCAGTCGCAGGAAGAATATTATGAAACACACATGTGGAAAGGGCATTGAAAACTTATGTGAAGGAAACACTCATTAGCACTCGTGTTCTATCTTTCACATACGTTTCTTTCCATAGTTGTCTTACAACATACTATTTTAAAACCCGCATAATAGCCAAATCGAACAGTTATAGGTTATATGACTTTATTTAAAAATTTTATAAGACTTCCGCAAGGGTTACTCTAAAATAACCTCAGTCTCAATTCGGTACGCATAACACATATTTAAAATTCGCGAATCTCGAGTCTCCAGTTTGAGTTCGAGAATTTTCGAGTTCGAGATCAAGAATCAATTTTCGAGAATTTTCGAGTTCGAAATCGAGAATGAGTAAATCTCGTCTCGTCTCGTGACAACACTAGATCTTTCTCCGTTAGGGATTTCCTTCCTGGTTTCATCCATAATAAGGAGGAAGAGCTTGAGACTCATTAAATCCTCTTGCCTTATCCTGGAGCAAATTTTGTTTCATAAGTGATGGCTCGAGTCCACGTCTAGCAGCTTGAAAGGAATTGAATCTTTCTCCGTTAAGAATTTTTGTTCTTCTACCTTCACGGATTGAATCTTTCTCCGTTAGGGATTTCCTCCATGGTTTTATCAATAATAAGGAGGAAAAGCTTGAGACTCGCTAATAGCTTCTGCCTATCCTGGAGCAGATTTTATCTTGAGTGTTTGCTTGATTCCACGTCTAGCAGCTTGAACGGAAAACCTTAAAATGATGATAACAAACGTATTTTACACTTTTCTTCTTTTACCTTCACGGATTGAATCTTTCTCCGTTAGGGATTTCCTTCATGGTTTTATCAACAATTAGGAGGAAGAGCTTAAGACTCGTTAATATATTCTGTCTTGTCCTGGAGCAGATTTTATATCGATTTTCTATTGACCGATTGCTTGATTCCACGTCTAGCAGCTTTGTTTAAACTTGATTTAAACACACATAAATTTTATTTTCTAAAATTTACGAAATCCAGTTGCATGCTTTTAAATGCAATTCCCATTTATTAGCAAGAACTGTTTAATGTTGCAATCACCAGTCTTTGCCTCATAATTACTAAATTTAATATGTTTAAATTAGATTAAAAACTATATATTTCAGTTCAAATTTATGAAACATTATTCGTAATTTAAAAGCCAGTGTTATTACGCAATCATACGAGTTAAAGACCAGGAAAATGCAATTCTGCACTCCTTGCATAATATCGACCTACAGTAGTAAGTTCAACGGGCGACCTTCGCTCTATCAGGAAATAAAAACTGCACAAATTGCTTATCTGCTGTTTTGTAATTTAAACACTTTGCCCTATTAAACTGTATATATGAACTTTGATATTGTTACTGCGTTAAGCATTTTTGTTTTGTATAAATACTAGTCTATTTTCATAATAAAAATCAATCTGCATTTAATGTTTGATACATTCACTACCCTTTCTAAGCCATAATATTTATGGGGCATGAGGCTGTGCTCCAAGGGTGGTTTTTTACTGTCGTCCGTTCAAGTACCATTGACTACATTGGTTTAAAACGTAAACACAGTCTTGTTTACGTGCTTGACGGATAGAATCAGCGCAAAGTAACGGAATCCTGAAGCAGCCTCTCAGGCAATTCTGTTCATGGTCCTTCGAGCCGGATCTGTCTCCAACTAACGAAAAAACACATCCCGAGAAGAAGACAACATCTGCCAACCACCCAGTTCCCAAAAAATGGCCAACAACATGGAGGAATTCAACAACTTAGCTATCGCCCAAGAAGAGCTCGCGCAGAAGATAAAGCAAATATTATCCAACAGCAAAAAGGACCCTGCCAGCCGAAAAAATGAAGCCTACATCGCCAGTCGCAACAAAACGCTGGACGAACTTTGGAACACTACAACTAAAAATCACGCAGAACTGGGGCATGAGGCTGTGCTCCAAGAGTGGTTTTTACTGTCGTCCGTTCAAGTACCATTGACTACATTGGTTTAAAACGTAAACACAGTCTTGTTTACGTGCTTGACGGATAGAATCAGCGCAAAGTAACGGAATCCTGAACCAGCCTCTCAGGCAATTCTGTTCATGGTCCTTCGAGCCGGATACTCGCAATGTGGAACACCGATACGGAATCTTTTAAAACGTTCGTCTCCAAAGGAAGAGGCAGCCGATGGACGTTGGCAGGATGTTCCAAACCAAATGGTAACATAGTCAACGACACAATAACACAAAAGCTCTTTTACAGAAATAGCAAAGAAGCCAGTGTTGCAGCAACCGAACCACTTCGAGGATTTACAACCCTCTCGGTTAGACCTGCAACATCATCTGAAGGAAGTAGCATGGAGAGCCATCCTACATCGCTACTACCTATCCAGAAGAATCGTCAACAGCATCTAAAAGACGTAACATGGGAAACTATCCGCCAACACTCCTATCTATCTAGCGGGATCACAGGCAGCCTATTGGGAGGGGCTATTCTAATAGGAGCCTTCTACTACATTCGGAAAAGGATCAACCGAAGGAAGCATCAATCCAAACAACGCCAGTCAGCCGTAGAAGAATATCCTCTAAAAACCCTTAATATGGAAGAAACAATATAATTTTCCTTTTCTTTTTCTTCGGCCTAAAATTGGCATTTAATGTTTGATTCATTCACTACCCTTTCTAAGCCATAATATTTATGGGGCATGAGGCTGTGCTCCAAGGGTGGTTTTTTACTGTCGTCCGTTCAAGTACCATTGACTACATTGGTTTAAAACGTAAACACAGTCTTGTTTACGTGCTTGACGGATAGAATCAGCGCAAAGTAACGGAATCCTGAAGCAGCCTCTCAGGCAATTCTGTTCATGGTCCTTCGAGCCGGATTTGTCTCCAACTAACGAAAAAACACATCCCGAGAAGAAGACAACATCTGCCAACCACCCAGTTCCCAGAAAATGGCCAACAACATGGAGGAATTCAACAACTTAGCTATCGCCCAAGAAGAGCTCGCGCAGAAGATAAAGCAAATATTATCCAACAGCAAAAAGGACCCTGCCAGCCGAAAAAATGAAGCCTACATCGCCAGTCGCAACAAAACGCTGGACGAACTTTGGAACACTGCAACTAAAAATCACGCAGAAATGGGGCAGCTAAGTATTCCAACTCATAATTATTTTAAAACAGGGTATTACGACCAAATTAAAGCCATATACGGCGAAGCAAAAAGTTACTTGCAGAGCTGTTCAAAAACAACGGAAATTTCCAACGCCTCCGTAAGCAGAACGCAAGAGGAAATGGTGGCCAACCCCGAGCAAAAGGTTCGTATCCGAAAACTGCAGATTCGGATCCAGAATTTTAAGCAAGCGATGGACGACGCCGAACTAACACAAGAATTAGGGAGGCCCGCCATCACGACAAGGGAATTAAGAGAAAAATGGGATCGTGTGGTCGAGATGGACGAAGAAGTTATGTCAAACGACATGGCTTCAGAACAAATGCACTTCAGTCCTGAATATACTACGTTGGAAGACAGGTATAGAAATTTAATTATTTTATTGCAAGCGCCGACAAGGAACGAGCAAGCAGCAGCCATCTCGCTTCCTCAAGTCAAAATTCCCATATACGAGGGAAATTATGAGGAATGGGCCACTTTCAAGGACCTGTTCACCAAATTAGTAGATGGCAACCAGAATATGGACGATGTCATCAAGATGCAATATTTAAAGACGCATCTTAAGGGAGAGCCAAGCCGACTGATCCAGCATCTAGCTGTTACCCAAGCAAACTACAACACCGCCTGGAATCTGCTGCAACAAAGGTATCAAAATAATCGCCTTATTTTAACTAAATTGCTAGATACCATATTCGATCTGCCGGTCCTCTCCAAAGAGTCAGCCCAAGGGTTAAAAAGATTGCACGACTCCATCAAGGAATGTGTGGAGGCAATCAAAAATTTAGGCATCTCCACGGACAGTTGGGGTCCGTGGATTAACAGAGCTATCGCTCGAAAATGGGATCCTAAAACCAACAAATTATATGAGCAGTCGCTTCAATGTCCAAATGAAGTCCAGGATCACCAAAATTTAATGGCTTTCCTGCAAGTGCGGTTCCAATCCCTACAATCCATATATGGAGCTCGAAAGTCCACGCAGGAAAGACCACAGAAGAATTACACTTCCGCATCCCTAAATTGCAAGCTGTGCCATGGAGATCATTACATCGACAACTGTAGTCAATTCCAGAGGCTACCTACCCATGAAAAACTAGAAGCAGTAAAAACCAATCGATTGTGCTATCGATGCTTGCGGCACGACTCAAATATACCATGTCGTGCCTATTTTAATTGTAGGATCTGTCGCTTCCCGCATCATACACTGCTTCATAAGGCGCAGCCACCATCAAGGCCGCTCCCTGCCCAAAGGATGAGAACGGCAGCTCATGCAGCAGCTATGAAGACTTCCAACGCTCCAGAAAAGAAGCCGAAGTCAGACATCATCACCGCCAATTTAGGCGCACAGGAGAGCCAAGTTCTACTTGCCACAGCAATGGTTCAAGTAAAAGCAGCATCCGGGATGACTCATCTATTACGAGTATTAATAGATCCCGGGTCTCAGGGGTCGTTTATCACGGAAGCATCAGCCGAATTATTGGGGTTACCCAGGACCAAAGTTCGAGCTGAAATCACAGGAATTGGGAACAGCGAGCCAAAAATTGCCAAATGGAAAATCCCAGGTTTGATCACACCTAGATTTTCAAGTAACTTTTCCCTACCTGTAAATTTACTAATACTTCCTAAACTTACCAAAGCCATGCCTTCATCCCCTATCCCAAACATAAATATCAATTCCTGGAGCAATATTTTCATCGCAGATCCCACCTTCAACCAACCTGGCCCAATAGACATAATTCTAGGAGCCGAAGAATATTCAAAAATAATTCGAGAAGGAATCACTAAAACAAAGGATGGCATCTTAGGACAAAATACCGAGCTGGGCTGGATATTATCTGGAACCATTGGAAGACAGCATAACGACAGCATTAGAGTCAACACCATGGTTGCCAAAATTGGAGAAGAATATCAGTTACAAAAATTCTGGAACATAGAAGAAGTTCCCACTCAACGAAAAATTTCCCCAGACGATCAGGTATGTGAGAATAAATTCACAGACACAGTGGCTCAAATCAATCAACATCGGGACAACTACATGAAGGTCAATACCACGATTGGCAACTCGTGGCAAATGGGAGAAGAATATCAGTTGCAGAAATTCTGGGACATCAAAGAAGTGCCCACACAAAGAAAACTTTCCACAGAAGATCAGGTATGCAAGGAAAAATTTATTGAGACAGTTACAGAGATTCATCCCGCATCAAATGGATCCATCCCAGGAGTAACAATCCAGCAGGTGAAGAAAATATCAACAACCGATCCTACAGCGGAAGAACGAGCAATAGCAGCTGCCAATATAAAGAATACGGAAGTTCAACATCTTGTTATCATCGAATGTGAAAAGGTAGCATCTTCTCATCCACAAGAAAATCACCAAGTGCATGGAACCTCCGAAGTCCTCACTCACGAAATCCTCGTTCATGAAGTCCGCATCCACGAAGTTCCCATTCAGGAAATTCCCATTCATAAAGTCGATGGACAGAAAGGAAAGGAAATTGCAGGCCACGAACAAATCGTTGAAACTCCTACAGCCACTCCAAGCAGTGGATGCAGTCCAGAAATTGCAGGCCACGAAAAAATCGTTGGAACTCCTCCAGATGCTTCGACAGCAGCTCCTAGCGATGGATGGAGCCAAGAAGCTGCAGCAATAACTGCTGCTAACAACAACACCTCCGAGCCCACTAAAAACTTGACACTCTGTAATGGACGGAGCCCAGAAGTTGCAGCAATAACTGCAGAAAATGGAAAACCCTCCGACTCTATTAAAAACTTGACACCCGGTGGAAAGCGGCACCAAGACTTGTCGGCAGGGGATGCAGGAAACGAAAAATTAAATGCCAAACACTTCGCGTCAAGCGGTGGAAGCAGCCCAGAAGTTGCAGCAGGAACTGCAGCAATCGACAAACCCTCCGAGTTCACTAAAAACATAGCACCTAGTGGAGGGTGGCATCAAGAAATGACATCAAGAGATGCAATAAGCGAGCAAACCTCCGAGTTCGCTAAGCACTTAGCCCCTCGTAGAAGATGGTATCAAGAAGACGGCTTATTAAAGTCTGCGAGGGAAGTTACCGAAGACTCGCAATGTGGAATACCGATGCGGCGTCCTCTAAAACAGCTAACCTCGGCAAGAGTGATATTAATTATCGTATGCACTCATATAATGTTCGTCTCCAAAGGAAGAGGCAGCCGATGGACGTTGGCAGGATGTTCCAAACCAAATGGTAACATAGTCAACGACACAATAACACAAAAGCTCTTTTACAGAAATAGCAAAGAAGCCAGTGTTGCAGCAACCGAACCACTTCGAGGATTTACAACCCTCTCGGTTAGACCTGCAACATCATCTGAAGGAAGTAGCATGGAGAGCCATCCTACATCGCTACTACCTATCCAGAAGAATCGTCAACAGCATCTAAAAGACGTAACATGGGAAACTATCCGCCAACACTCCTATCTATCTAGCGGGATCACAGGCAGCTTATTGGGAGGGGCTATTCTAATAGGAGCCTTCTACTACATTCGGAAAAGGATCAACCGAAGGAAGCATCAATCCAAACAACGCCAGTCAGCCGTAGAAGAATATCCTCTAAAAACCCTTAATATGGAAGAAACAATATAATTTTCCTTTTCTTTTTCTTCGGCCTAAAATTGGCAATATGTTTAAACTTGATTTAAACACACATAAATTTTATTTTCTAAAATTTACGAAATCCAGTTGCATGCTTTTAAATGCAATTCCCATTTATTAGCAAGAACTGTTTAATGTTGCAATCACCAGTCTTTGCCTCATAATTACTAAATTTAATATGTTTAAATTAGATTAAAAACTATATATTTCAGTTCAAATTTATGAAACATTATTCGTAATTTAAAAGCCAGTGTTATTACGCAATCATACGAGTTAAAGACCAGGAAAATGCAATTCTGCACTCCTTGCATAATATCGACCTACAGTAGTAAGTTCAACGGGCGACCTTCGCTCTATCAGGAAATAAAAACTGCACAAATTGCTTATCTGCTGTTTTGTAATTTAAACACTTTACCCTATTAAACTGTATATATGAACTTTGATATTGTTACTGCGTTAAGCATTTTTGTTTTGTATAAATACTAGTCTATTTTCATAATAAAAATCAATCTGCATTTAATGTTTGATTCATTCACTACCCTTTCTAAGCCATAATATTTATGGGGCATGAGGCTGTGCTCCAAGGGTGGTTTTTTACTGTCGTCCGTTCAAGTACCATTGACTACATTGGTTTAAAACGTAAACACAGTCTTGTTTACGTGCTTGACGGATAGAATCAGCGCAAAGTAACGGAATCCTGAAGCAGCCTCTCAGGCAATTCTGTTCAGCTTAAACGGAAAACCCTAAAAAGATGGTAAAAGCGTATTATATACTTTTCTTCTTCTACCTTCACGCATAAAATCTTTCTTCGTTAGAAATTTCCTCCATGGTTTTATCAATAATAAGAAGGAAGAACTTAGGACTCATTGAATGCTCTTGTCTTATCCTGGAGCAGATTTTGTTATTATGGCTTGATTCCACATCTAGCAGCTTGAACGGAAAACCCCAAAAAGATGATAAAAAACGAATTATACACTTTTGTTCTTCTACCTACACGGATTGAATATTTCTCCGTTAGGGATTTCCTCCATGGTTTTATCACTAATAAGGAGGAAAAGCTTGAGACTCGCTAATACCTTCTACCTTATCCAGGAGCAGATTTTATCTTGAGTGATTGCTTGATTCCACATCTAGCAGCTTGAACGGAAAACCCTAAAAGCATAACAAACGTATTATACATTTTTCTTCTTCTACCTTCACGGATTGAATCTTTCTTCGTTAGGGATTTAATTCATGGTTTTATCAATAATAAGTAGGAAGAGCTTGAGACTCGTTAATACATTCTGCCTTATCCTGGAGCAGATTTTATATTGAGTGATTGCTTGATTCCACGTCTAGCAGCTTAAATGGAAAACCCTAAAAAGATGGTAAAACGCGTATTATATACTTTTCTTCTTCTACTTTCACGCATAAAATCTTTCTTCGTTAGGAATTTCCTGCATGGTGCAATAATAAGGAATACTCGTTAATACCTTCTGCCTCATTCTGGAGCCGATTTTATCTTGAGTGATTGCCAGATTCCACGTCTACCAGTTTGAAAGGAATTGAATCTTTCTCCGTTAGGAATTTCCTCCATGGTTTTATCAATAATAATGAGGAAGAGCTTGAGACTGTTTAAAACCTCATTCCTTATCCTGGAGCAGATTTTGTTATCATGAGTGTTGGCTTGATTCCACATCTAGCAGCTTGAACGGAAAATCCTAAAAAGATGATAAAAAACGTATTATACACTTTTGTTCTTCTACCTTCACGGATTGAATCTTTCTCCGTTAGGGATTTCCTCCATGGTTTTATCAATAATAAGGAGGAATAACTTAGGACTTCAACGTCCAGCAGCTTAAACGGAAAACTCTAAAAAGATGGGATTTTCCTCCGTGGTTTTATCATTAATAAGGAGGAAGAGCTTGAGACTCGTTAATACTTTCCGCCTGATCCTGGAGCCGATTTTATCTTGAGTGATTGCCTGATTTCACATCTAGCAGCTTGAACGGAAAATCCTAAAAAGATGATACAAAGACGTATTATATACTTTTCTTCTTCTACCTTCACGCATTGAATCTTTCTCCGTTAGGGATTTCCTCCAATGGTTTTATCAATAATAGGGAGGAAGAGCTTGAGACTCATTAAAACCTTCTGCTTTATCGTGGAGCAGATTTTATCATGAGTGATTGCTTGATTCCACGTCTAGCAGCTTGAACGGAAAACCCTAAAAAGATGATACAACGACGTATTATATACTTTTTTTCTTCTACCTTCACGCATCGAATCTTTCTCCGTTAGGGATTTCCTTCATGGTTTTATCAATAATAAGGAGGATGAGCTTAGGACTCATTGCATGCTTTTATCTTATACTGGAGCAGATATTGCATATATCTAATACTTACTATATTGCTAGCGGCTATGAGTGGGAAACTTACCGATGAAGTGAGACACACAACCAACTCCTTATTGTATACGGTGAGCTGTGCGCAAGCGCGGCGGCGTCGACCGCCCAATGGGGAAGTGGTCAAGTTTAAAATTCGCTTCTAAAGGCGGAGTTCAAATTCTCACGCATGCGCACGAGACGCGTTATACTCTAAGTGAGACTATGTCGGCGCCGTAATGTTTTCTGAAGTTTTCAGGCCCTACCAGCAATATATGTGTATTATATATATGAGATATTGTATTCATGAGTGACGGCTTGATCCAACGTCCAGCAGCTCATACGGAAAATCCTGAAATGAGTATAAATCAACGTAATATCTACAGTTCTTATTTTCTCGCGTCACGCATCGTTTGTTTCTCCGTTAGTGATTTTCTTCACGGTTTTATCCATAATCAGGTGAAGACCTTAGGAGCAGTTGTATCATCTTGGCTTGTATTGGAGCAGATTTTATCATGATTGATCGCTCGATTCAACTTCCAGCAGCGCGTACAGAAAACCCTGAAAAGATTGTGAATAAACGTGTTATGCACATTTCTTCTTTTCCCATCACGCATTTGATCTTTCTCCGTTAGCGATTTCCTCCATGGTTTTATTCATAATTTGGAGGAAGAGCTTGGGGCTCTTTAATCCTCGTGTCTAATATAGTCATCATGAGTGATGGCTTGATCCAACGTCCAGCAGCGAGTACGGAAAACCTTGAAAAGAGTAGTAATAAACGTAATATCCACATTTCTTCTTCTCTATTGGCGCATTGGGTCTTTCTTCGTTAGGTATTTTCTTCATGGTTTTATCAATAATCAGGATGAAGAGCTTAGGAGCTGTTGAATCCTCTTGTCTTATACTGGAGCAGATTTGTTATCATGAGTGATCGCTCGATTCAACTTCCAGCAGCACGTACAAAAAATTCTGAAGATTGCTTTTTTCTCCATTAGGGATTTCCTCCATGGTTTTATCCATAACAAGGAGGAATAGCTTTGAACTCGTTGAATACATTTTAATACTGAAGAAGGCTCTTCGTATGAGCTGAATATATTGTATTTATAAATTTTAAATTTGAATTTTTTCTACTAACATAATAAAATGGCTGCTTAAAGAAACTTAAAACTTATTAAATATTAATAATCCAGCCGTAAAACAAATTATCAAATGTGTTATCTACTTTTCTTCTTTGCCCTTCACACATTGGATCTTTCTCCGTGAGGGATTGCCTCCATAGTTTTACTTTTATCTATAATCAGGATAAAGAGCATGGGACTCGTTGAATTCTTTTGTATTATACTGGAGCAGATTCTGTTATGAGTGATGGCTGGAGCTGATTGTGAAATCATGAGTTGTATCTTGACTTGAGGTCTAGCAGCTATAGAGAAAGCTTTGTAAAGATGGCCGAAAAACGTACTTGCTATTTATATTTACTCTTATCCTTTCACTCATTTGGGGTTAAATTTCCGGTCATGAGATGAAAATATTACAAACTAATACTCGTATTTTAAAATCAATTAAAGTTTAGTTAAGATGCCAAATGTTATGGTCGCAAAGCTTCGTTGTTATCGAGCTTTACATTTTTATCAGATTTTTCGAAGATCGATTATGATTCATGTACTGTCATTAAAGATTATATAATAGCTGAAAAAGGCCTGGCCCGAATTATCGCACAGAAGCTATTTCTTCTACTGGCATTACCAAGCGGTAATAAGTTTACGGTTTATTTAACAACATAATAATTTAATATCAACCTGCTGCCTTGTTAACTAATTTAATTTCTTCCCTATCTCCCGAGCATAAATCATTAATTCTAATTTAATTAGCAATAAATGCTGCTTGCAAAAATATAATTTACGACAGCTGATGCTGACAAGAAGCGTTCTAGTTAGGAGACCAAGTTGTTAGTCGCTAAAAACAAATATGTCGACGAACAGAAAAAATTTAATTGCGCACCGAATTCCAATTTCCGTTTGGTCGCCCCTCGCAAGCCAGAAACCACATGCAACGTGCATTTGTCCGATATCGCGGCCACCACGATTCGCGACCAGAGCGCAGCAGATGTGATAATGAGTTTTTTGCGGATAGTTCCACAATCGGAGAATGTGAAACTAGCTGCTAACTATGCCAAAGCGGCTGAGCCATCGTAACTGTATTCTCTGCCATGCCAATTACGTTTAATTCAATTTGCTTGCATCTTTTATGTTCGCACAAACAGCCATTTTTATTTATAATGGCGTTTGCGCTCATAATCAACGTAATAAATGTCGTCGCGCGACCTAGACTTCTACAGATGGTTTTTTAACGAGTATAACAAAGTACTGATTTTTTAAATGCAAAATTAAATTTGAGGTTACGTTTCGTCAAATTATTCAGTTGTTTAAAGGTAGAAGTAATATTATTGCTCCCGCTGCGAGGGGCATCCCCTGGATAAAAACAAAAATTACAGAAGAAAGTAGCAAAATATTATTTTTATATTACTGTATTTTAGTATTTAGTATCTTATTGATATGTCGATGCATGCGGAGTGCCAGGTACCTTAGACACTGACTGCTGTGGTCTGTGGTTATAATAGTATTGTAATGGCAACGGAAAAAATTAAAATCCGTCATCGCGCAGTGCTAAAACTTGCAATTGGGCGAGTCCACTATGTTGATTCGGTCGAATAAACACTATTCTTAAGAACAATTATGAATTGTATTAAAGCGTCACGAAAAAGTTACGGAAACAAAACATTTATAAGAAACTTATTTTTTAGCCGCAATTTCGACAATTCAACAACAAAACCGCTATTCCGAAACTAAATGATTCAATTTGCTCTTATAATTGGAATAATTGATGCATGTATTCCCAGTTTCCCAGATCGCTTAATCAAATGTAGTTCATTAAGAAGTGATCGTATTACCGTCTGAAATTTTTACCCATCAAATTATAGCGACTGGCTGGGGCTCGTCCCGCCACGTTGCAATAAACGGGGTTTATGTGGGGCATTCGACTTCTTTATGCCCACTTTTAGGATTACTTTTAACCGGGAGGAAATATTTCCGTCGGCTTTTAACTCGAGTGTTATGTAAGGTTCCATCGTTACTTGTTGACTTTTAAGTTGAAGAATTTTGCACATTTTATTGCTGCTGTTACATGATATACGACCTGGCGTGAGTTTGACAAATACGCCACCGATTGTTGGCGGCGGAAAGGTCGGGGTTCTCCGAGAAGTTGCAATTATTTCCAGTTTTTGGAACGTTTCAGCACCATGTAATTTCTGCTTGTGCTCTTAAATTTCCTACATCTGAAATGCCTGATTTTTTTTAGTTATTAAGTTATAGGATTGAAAATCGACGAGGCTTCAAATTCGTTGCCTTAACTTAGCAATCGATAATACAGTTAGAACAGTTAAAGCTTAAAATTCTTTTGAGTAATAGGAACACCTAGCCAAAAAAAAAAGATGTTTTATAGGAAGTAAGTTTAAAAATGTATAGAATTTAAATCGATACCTATATGCTCAGAGAACCTTGTCGAGTTGCGCTCGAGAGGAAGGCCAAATTCTATAACGAAACGCTGTTGTCTCTTCTAGTGAGGTCATCGTCTTTCATAATCAAGTCCATCCGAATAGACCACTATTTTTATTTGGGATAAATTGCTCTACTCAGTCCTTTGGTCCGCTTCTGCTTATTGATGTAAATATTCGTAGCAATCCTGTTACCAAGACTTCACCTATCCACCACCCGGCGACATGCTTTCTAGAGTCTTCAGAGCGACATAATAGAAAGGCTAGCAAGCATTAAGTGGAACTGGGCGGGGCACCTTAGCTCGATTAAGGGATAACAAATAACGCATTGGTGATGAAGGGATACAAAGAAATGCAGGGGAAGACTTATCTACTCGGTGAGCAGATAATATGGCTAAATATAGACGAAATTTGAAAAACATCCTGCAGTGGATGAGCATACCTGTTTGATGATTATAATGATAGAATTTCCACGTAGGAGAACATTCTAAGAGTGTATAACTGCGAAGCATATTGGGTCGAAGGAAAATGTAAGTAAAAATGCAAATAATCAATATCTTGAGTTGAACTGTAATGCCAGAAGAGCAAAAGAAAAATCTTATTATAATTCTAATTCTTTGCACTAGCTGAGCGACGAGTATCTGTGAAATTCATCTCCTTCTTCCCCTTATTTGCATTTAAGCATCGCCTTATTCATTCTTCGGTTGCGGTTTTCATATTAGATTCCAATTATTACATCATAATTCTGCTATTTTGTTTATATACTGGTTGTATTCCTTATTCCTACTGGCCACGTATTTGTTATTGTTTTATACATTGCATATTCATCATAGGATTTTACGCATTGCATACAGTACCGCCGATGTGGACTACCACCAACTTTCTGACAACTGTGTTAAAACACCACTGCCATACTTCGAATATTATGTTACTTTAATATTTGTCAAAATGTGGATCACCATCTACTATGTACCTCCGTTTAAAAATAACCACCGAGTAGACTACCACCGATACGAATTGCTACCACATGGATTTACTACCAACTGAAGCGAATTTGTAGAATCTGCCATCGAACAGAAACACCACCGATCCGCCTGCTTTGCAACATAACAAGTTGCTTAAGCGATAGGCGTTCATTTTGCTCATAAGCTACAGTCTACAAACTGCGACTACGTTGGGCATTCATTTCTTTTGGGACATCCCTTGCATTAAGCATTATGTTTTTTAAATTGAGAAATCGTGTAAGTACAACATTTTAAACAACTAGATTATGTTGACCTCGGTTGACGTTTGGCTGTCGCCCTGCCACCTACAAAAAGTAGTAAAACAATGGATTACTTCACTGCCGATTTCTCGTATTTTAATGACGATTTCGACATTCTTCACTGCCTATTTTAAAAAAATGTATTTTCCATCCCCTCACAAAGACAGATTCCGATATCACGAAATTTAAATATCGCATATGTAGTGATGTTAAGTTTCATGAAACTTATAATTTTGAAAAGTTTCATGAAAAGTTTCATGAAAACCTTGAAACTTATGAAACTTGTGAAACTTTTAGAATTCCTGTACATTTAAGTAGCTTTCAGCATTTTAAAGTATCTAATACAGTAATACCAATATATAATATTTAAACAGAACATTAATTTTACTTAAAAGGGGTTAGAAATTATGAAATTACAGGACACAGTTTTTAAAAATAACATATATAAGTAAAATTAGTATTTACTATTTAAACCTATTTTTATTCATTATTTTCTAATTCAGTGTAACCATAGTCATCAGTTGTTACCTCGTCACTACTAACTTCTGCCATATTTAATGTATAGTCTTTCATTAATTCCTCATCTTGAGATAGAGAAGCATCCGACTCTTCCGAGTCTGTAAATCTAAGTTCTTCTTCTTCATCATCATCAATTTCATGTATTTTAGGTTGCTTTGTTTTGACTTCACTAGCAATCTGTAATACTGACTTGAAACTTATAAGAAACTTTTGAAACTTATGAAACTTATGAAACTTATGAAACTTTTGGAAATTTTTGAAACATGTGAAACTTATAAATTTGAAAAGTTTCAGAAAATTTGAAACTTTTCACTGAAACTTTTCATGAAACTTTTCAAGCTCACATCACTACGCATATGGACTGGCAGAAGTTTAGCCTGGTGACAAAATTTACCAAAAAACAAAATGCATCTCGACTGTTGTGAGATACATCGATTTATGGTCATATCTAGAGGAGCGACAATTTACCAGCGAATTATAAGTATAATAAAATTGTATCCGTAATTATTGTGCGCAAATCCTAAAGTACAACGTATGTTTTGTCGAAATTGTACACACGACCTTCCAAATATGCTCTCTGGACGCGGCCTTTCTTCTTCTGAACTCGTAGGAGTCAGCGTACATGCGAAAATTGTAATCAAAAACTCACCACTCGGATGTGGCTCCTATTGAATGTTAAAATATCCTTATCTTTGGGCCTACATTTTGCCGCTCTACCACCGCTGCAGTCTATCATTGTCGAAGACTAGTAGAACCGCTTCGATCTGACTCCTTCTTGGTTCCTTATAGCGAGCCGCCATTATGTCAGGTGTAGTAACTATATTGTAGAATAAATTGTATTCATTCGGCAGCTTTCTGTAGGCCAGTGAAATAGCAGTATTCCGAATGTTTCTCGATCATGTATGTGTCTTAGGACGTATACTGCATCATTGCATGATTTTCTTGACATAGTCATTTGCTGTTCCTTGACTGACATGCCGATAAGAGAAGAAAATTGAAGCAAATTGTAGGAACTTCACTAAATTAGCAGCGCCATAAGAAAAACAGAAAGAAGTAGAGATTTTCAAATGGCCATAGTAATTATATAATTCTAACTGATTGGACGTCAGATTCAAACAGCAAAATAGTAAAAATATTTAACTGCCACTCAAATCACTCTGCCTCGCTTCTGACAAAAATGTCGAACACAAAAATATCTATGAGTAATTTAAAACTATCCCTCCAACGTGCTCGACCTGAAAAAAATTAATGTTACGATATTATGGCAGTACAAAACCGAACAAAAAGTTGAATAGCTCTTTCCATATCTCTCTCTCTCTCTCTCTCTCTCTCTCTCTCTCTCTCTCTCTCTCTCTCTCTCTCTCTCTTGTCTATTCGCAGTGGATTTGGATATTTTTCACTATTCTTCGTCATTTCTTTTGATTTGGGGCTTGTGTTGCTGAGCTGAAGAGAAGAATTTAATTCAAAATGTATATTGAAAGAAGCCAAGTGTGTAAAAATTATTATTATTAAAAAATGATTTACAACATCAAATTAGGTGTCTCTTTCACATTACATGACAATCATTAAGAGAATGCATTTGAAACGAGCATAAAAGCCCAACCTCTAATCTAACTACAGCCAGGGCGAAAGGGGAATGTTGTGGAAGCTCGTGTTTTCAATTAATTAAGGTAATTGCAAAAAGACGAGAATAAAAGCGAAGCGTTTCTTTCCCAATTCCGACCAGCGACCGTAAAGAGAAGTGAAAACAAAGCCGGCACACCTGCTTTAATTGCGAGCGTCACGTTTTCATAATTCGAACGCCATCGACACAATATAATCTGGTCTTCGTAATGATGTGTACATCTTTCCACGCGGTATGGTAAACATAATGAAGTGCCGTAACTTGATACACCAACGCTGTCAGTGGCATCCCTATTAATAGTACATTCGTTTCTCTGATGGGGATCGCATTTGCGATTTAAAAGAACTTGTGAATCCTAGAACAGCTTTGTGATTGGGGTGTTGATTGACAGATTTGGGGCCGTAGAACCACGCTTTTTATTTCCAAACTGAGCAGAGTTTTCCCACCCAAATTGAAACCATTTAACGGATATTGATTGCTCACATCGGGGGCGAGTTGCAGAGTTTAAAGTTCATTATTGCAGCCCATTGTTATTATTTATATAACAAAACCGCTGAGCGTAGGCGTAGCTATCAACACGTTTTTAATTTTTTGTAAAACTCCTTTGGAACGCCCAACATGCCCCTATAAACGCTCATTTTGGCCCCCGTTAATCGTTTTAATGGACCTAATAGATAAATTAATTGATTATCACACAGCTTTGCATTGGTGTAATAAACGTGCGACCTGAAAATGCTACAAAAATACTGTTAATATGTGCTCTTACGAAACTGAAGTTATCTGAAATATGTTTAGATATTCTGTAAAAGTTGTTCTAAAGCAAAGGCAATATCTAAAAGTAGGCAATTAATAAAATAATTTTTATGTTTGTTAAATAGGAGTAACTGTTTATCTTTGACACTGTCCAAATGAATATTGGCGTTTTTTTCTCGTTCTCATTTTTCGCCAGTGCTTTAAGCCTTTAACTTTGAAGACGTGTTATACGTCTTAATATTTAAATGATTATTTGCCCTTTTTATCTCTCAGCTAGCTCAGTGAACATGAAGCTCTCTTAATACCTCAGTTAGTGGCTTATGAAAGATCACTATTTACCAAAACGGAAATCTGGTTCACCCTGCAGTGGTGTATCTCAAACTGACTTTAAAACAATGCACAAGAAAATTAACAAATAAAAATTGTCCAGTAATCTACGTACGAGATAGCTGGGTCTACTGGTATGTACATTCAAATAAATATATGAAACATCGATAAAAAGGTATCAAAATACCATTGAAATAATTGTTATTAAAAAACAATGCAAATGTCAAATGTCTTGATACGGTCCTGCCGTAAGCCGATCCTAGTCACGCTTCTAATCAAATCAACAGAACACACGCACGTAAACAAATTCATTAAGAATGTTTCCCATGCAGCTAGACGCGTACTGCAAATTGTCAATGTACCCTTAAAATATGGCACAAAAATGTGTACTCACCGGTACACCCGGCACATGCGTTTGCGCAATTACAAACGCTTGCTCGCTGCACTTTCACTGTATTAAGCATTTATTTATTACAAGGTTTTTTTTAGGCTGCTTCTAATTTATCTTGCCACAGCCGATCATGGCGCGAAGCAACCAGAGACGCACATCTAGCTTGGGCCAAAGTCTGCTAGCCACTAATTGGTTCTTCTTGCAATTCGCGTGGTTGAAGCTCTACTCACACATTGTTGAAGGCTTGAACTTCCTTTAACGCTGCATCCGCAAATTAAACTTCACAGTGGGTTTATTGTACAAGACTGGCATTGCGGACACAATTCTAAAATGCATTGTTTAAATGTAACACAAGAAAATACATATAAAAATACACGTTGGCTTGGACTTTCTGTGAAAAGTAACACTACCTGCGAGGGACGCAGATGGCCCGTTTCAAGCTGTGTTGTCGCGGCTGATAAAATAATTGATTTGAGGACTTAAAACGCTGTCCCTTCATTCCTGGGTGCTAAAATGGGCGAATATGGCGGTTGCTGACACCTCGTGTGGCATGGAGTATTGTTGCGATGTAAAATAAAACAATTGCGCCCATTTCTCAGGTCTTTTTCGCCGCACATCTTTTCGTACAGGTTCTAATACTTCCTTATAAAATTCACAATGTCCTAATATTGAAAGAATAATCAATACTTCGATTGGCGCGCCTTTTTCGGCATAAGTAAGCTGGGTGTTTTCCATTTTTGAACTCTGAATCTGTGTCTCAGAATCATACCTGTACTCCCAAGCTTCTTCTCCTGCTATGCTACTTTTCGAGAAGTTTGAATTTCAAGACTGCTGTTTGCTTGGTCGGGTGAGGAACGACATTTGCCTTTACTAATTTACTGATCTTTTAGTGAAGTATGTTGTACTGAACCAAACGTCATGTGGAAATCATTGGACATTTTGTGAATAGTTAATGTTCTGTTTGAACGAATAATTTCACTTGTTCAACGATTTCGTCTGTGCTCGTAGTCGAAGGGCGTTAATCGATTCAGAACCACTGTGAATTATTCGAACCTGTTAACATTTTATGATTTCTTTGCATTTTTTCATTTGACCTTCGACGTTCTATTTTTGTGACAAGACATGTTTAAAAATTTAGTACAAAGTGGATAAACCTATTAAGTTGAACCTGTTACGTCGCGGATGGTTACATTACTGGTATGAGACCATTCATAACCGCAGTTTTTATAGCAAACCCAGTTGGGCGTGGTTTAACATAGTGTTACGGTACAAAATGGCGTTTAGAACAACCCACGGGCGTTGTGTGATCAGTGATAAAAAACTTCCAGTCGGCTCACGACTAGCTCATTGTTAAGGTTGGGTTCACCTGATCTCGACAGTGTGGCTTTACTGGAAGACTGTCTAAACTAGTTGGTTAACCTTTAATTGGGGCGCCACTGCAGACAAGCAAGTATGGTGTATGAGATCTACAGCATCTGCATTTACTGACGGAATGCTCTCGATGGGGGAATACTTACTTGAGTTACCCAATATACATTGTTAGCCAAAACTAACTCTTTGAAGCTAGCTTCCTTCACAAAACTTACAATTATCTAATTCAACCTAGTTTTGTCTAAGTTCACGATGCGCATGCGCGATTACAGCACTTTAATCATCATTAGAATCAAACCGTTTAACCTCGAGTTTTTCATATCGAATAGCACATATCCATAGCAAAAAAATGACTATGGTACTGTAAGTAAATTGCTAACGTTTGTAGATCAGCAGATTTGCAAGCTTGTTTGTCTAACAAATGCACCTCCTGCAATCTACTCTCTCTTCGCAAAGACTCTAGGCGTGTCACAGTTAGTTGTTCTTACCTGGATCATCCATGAAAATTTGGTATATAGATATTCGGTATAGACTAAACATTTATATTCCATTTTTTATGCACAAATAAATGATAAATGACGCATCATGTTTTTACCTCGTGTATAAAACTGTGTTGAGCTAAAGGCGCTGAAGTTAATATGCATTCTCATAGCGAAGGCGTCTTTTTTTTAAGACTGCGGTAACGTAAGTGCCCTCACATCATGAATGGGCTACCCATTGATGCCACGGAAGTTCCATTGACGTCATAGAAGTTTCCAAAAAATTCTAAACCTAATGGTCGGTCAGATGGCAGAAAGAAGGGGCCTCGGTATGTCAGTGGTGTCCGCCACTGCAGTTGAGATCACAGTGTAACATCGGAAGTTCGGGAGAGAGTTTGACTCGCGGCCTGAGCGTTCCGGTTTCACTTAGTTTAAAAGTAGTTTATAAGTAATGCCCGCAACCCCTGAAGTAATACAAAAGCAGTTCCAGGAGGAATGGCGTAATTTAGGGTAAAAAAAGAAGATAGTGGGAAAACATTCGATGCTGCAGGCACGGTTGCTGGACACCAAGAAAATTATTTATGATCAATAATATGCGTTTTTTAGACCTAATTTTCAGGCGTCATTTGAGTTATTATTTATGAACAAGTATTGATGAAAACCAAAGTTGGCAAAGTAGCAATCAGCTAAAATAACTGTAAGAATTATTGGCAAGGATTTATATAATTTGTGTTTCTTCAAATAAAATTTTGATCGTACTTTAACTTTTGTATATACTTCAGACATAACCAGCGTCTTTGAGCTTTGTCATGGTATAACTCTTGGTGCTTCGCACCTCCCACGTTCCAGACCACGAACACCTAATACATCGATAACTATTTTATACACCTAATACATACATAACTATTTTATTCACCAGTATATTTACTATAGAAGTTAAAGGATTCTGCTTTCAACCAATGTTGCCATTTAGTGAATATAAGAACTATGCCACATAATATGTTATATGCATTTTGATTATCTTTTGTCATAAATGGCATATTTATTGGTTAAATTTCTGAAAAAACCACTTGTACCATTCTGTTTCCATTATAAACAATGTAAACGCGAGTACTAAAGTAACTTCCTATCTTCATGTTTATGCTATTTAATGTTTTGGGTGTAATTTTATATTTCTATGCATGTACAGAAAGAAAACTCAAGAAAATTAAATATAGCAGATAATTTTGCTGAAAAATAGTTCTAGTAGTAATTACAGCTCTTGTGATTTTGCAATGTCAAAACATCCGGTTGCTCACCTTGAACTTTTAACCCAGGTTATTCAATTTATATCAAGTAATAAAATGTCGAATTGTTCAAACTAATTCCTTTCTTATCTTTTCAGAGGCCCTTCTGCAGAGCAGGCCGCTTCCACACATCCCGAGCCTGCCCGAATCGGATGCGCCCGCCTCGAGCACCCTTGGTTCTGGAGGAACCCTGGGAAGCCTCTCAGGCTCCTCAGGGTCTGCTGCACCTTCCACTCCTATGTCCCTTGAAGCAGCAAACCGGTGGACATCCAAAGAAAACCTTCTAGCCCAAGAGGAGGACGACCCTCAGCTGTTTGTAGCGCTCTACGACTTCCAAGCCGGCGGCGAAAACCAGCTCAGTCTCAAGAAGGGCGAGCAAGTCCGCATCCTTAGCTACAACAAGAGCGGCGAGTGGTGCGAGGCGCATTCCGCATCCAATCAGGTCGGCTGGGTGCCCTCAAACTACGTAACGCCCGTGAATTCCTTGGAGAAGCACTCCTGGTACCACGGACCCATTTCGAGAAACGCCGCCGAGTACTTGTTGAGCTCTGGGATTAATGGGAGCTTCCTCGTGCGGGAGTCTGAGAGCAGCCCTGGTCAACGCAGTATTTCTTTGAGGTACGAGGGGAGAGTGTATCACTATAGAATAAACGAAGATTCTGAAGGGAAGGTTTTTGTAACGGCTGAAAGCAAATTTAATACGCTCGCTGAGCTAGTTCATCATCATTCCATGCTGTCCGACGGGTTGATTACTCAGTTGTTGTATCCTGCACCAAAGCATAACAAACCGACTGTGTTCCCACTTAGTCCAGAGCCTGATGAATGGGAAATTAATAGAACTGATATTGTTATGCGCCACAAATTAGGGGGAGGACAGTATGGAGACGTTTACGAAGCTGTGTGGAAGCGTTACAACATGACAGTAGCCGTTAAAACTTTGAAGGAAGATACAATGGCCCTCAAGGATTTCCTAGAAGAAGCAGCGATCATGAAAGAAATGAAGCATCCCAATCTTGTGCAGCTGATGGGGGTCTGTACGAGGGAGCCCCCTTTTTACATCATTACAGAGTTCATGAGCAAAGGAAATCTGCTCGACTACCTGCGAAACGGCAACAAAGAACAGATCAACGCTGTCGTTCTTATGTACATTGCCACACAAATAGCTAGCGGTATGAGTTACTTAGAGAGTAGATGCTTCATACATAGAGACTTGGCTGCGAGGAATTGCTTGGTCGGCGAGAACCATTTAGTTAAGGTTGCCGATTTTGGCCTGGCCAGGTTGATGCGGGACGACACGTACACAGCACATGCAGGTGCAAAGTTTCCTATTAAGTGGACTGCGCCGGAAGGCTTAGCTTATAACAAATTTTCTACCAAGTCTGATGTTTGGGCCTTCGGCATTTTGTTGTGGGAAATTGCCACGTACGGGATGTCTCCGTATCCCGGTGTTGATCTCACTGACGTGTACCACATGTTAGAAAAGGGTTACAGGATGGAGTGTCCACCGGGCTGCCCTCCGAAAATATATGAACTCATGAGGCAGTGCTGGCAGTGGCATGCGCACGAGAGACCCACATTTAGGGAGATTCATCATGCCCTTGAAAATATGTTTCAAGAATCTAGTGTAACGGAAGGTAAGTTGTTATGTCAAATAGCTGCTATTTTTATTAGCAAACAGGTCAGAATAAGCAATTACTAAACCAGTACATACAATGTACTAGTCTTAAACTTAGTGCACAGGGTATGAGAGTTACTTGAAATTTATTTATATAAAAGTTGTACGTTACATAGGTGATGCAGGTTAGTAAAATATTTTTGATTATAGGTTATGTGGCGGCTCAAAAAACCAAACCTTTTTTTTTAATAGAGCGCCCTTTATACAGGTATACAAAAAGTTTTGTATCAAAATTATAATTAGTTTAATATTGTATGGGTCTATGAGATATTAGCGATTTTATGCAAAAATATGTTACATTTCAGGTGTCAGGTAACAAGCAAACAATTGGATGAGAGAAAACGTTACCAAAAAATGATGTTTTTTGTGAATTACATTTCGGGAGTAAACAGTAGCTCTGGTTATTATTGCTTCACAGGGTGCTCAAAATTTGCAAATATAATCATTTCGAATATTTTTTTAATGGAACACCATGTATAATTTTGTATAATTAATACATAGGTAGCTGGCTGTTGTTAAAATGTTCAACTGTTAAGGATATTTGCAGCTAAATATTTGTGGAAAAAATCCATCTTGAATTAAAAGAATTGGTTAAAAAGGTAATTGTAGAAATATATTTCAAGACTTCTGTGCCTTCTTCAGTCTACACATGGTTTAAAAATAATAACATATTAAAATCTGTAAGTAAAAAATAAGTTAGTGAACAATAGCTATTTATTCAACAAGTGCTAAAAGTTGATGTTTATGCACGAGACATGAAAATTGTGAAACGATGCCAAGCACTAGTTTGCATACAATATTTTTTTTACGACCTTAAATTTTCTGTTATTAATCCATAAATGTCGATTTAACAAAGGTTTTCAGTACTGTCAGTACTACCAGTACTGTCAAAGTCAGTTATCAAAGGTAATTATTAATACTACACATCTGACTTTATTCATTACATAACGCTTTAATTATTTAAAAAACACTACCACTAACACAAGAAGTAACTAGAATAACTTTACAATCTCACTTCCAGTTCGAAATTGTAGTTTTATAACCTCACTTCACTTTATAACAAATGTGCTAAAAGTAAACAGCTGATCTCTTTAAACACGCTAAATTATAAAATGTCACTTTTAGTGAAAAAAGCTAGCGCTAAAAGGTCTACTTTTAGTGGTGGTCATAGAAAAACAAACTTTTTCAATTTTCTTTTTACCTTGCAATTTAAAAAGTAAGTAGTTAAGTACTGCTGTAAAATTTGTACCATTTTTTTTCCTTTTCCTATTAAGAATATCACTAATTGAGAAGAATAATAAAGTCTCTGGGTATTTTGAATAAGTATCTGTAATTTAAATGTATTAGGAATTTTGATTAAAAGTAAAGTAAAATTATATAATTCACCTAGTGTTAAGTTAAAAGATCCGAAACTAAAAGGAATCTTCCCAAAGTAGAACAAGGAAACCATATCTGAAACTCCATGTTTAAATATTTCAAGGAGAAATGTTGATAAATATGTGAGAGCTGATTTATTTTATTTATCTGGAAATACGAATTCAAAAAATTACTCAACAGGTTATAAAGCGTGTAAAATTAAATATTACCTATGGCAACTTATTTAATTAATTTAATACTTTTAATAAAACGATAAAAATCAGATTCATTTCAATAAATAGAAAATTTGTTAGAAAATACGATGGACTCTTTTGCAAAACGTCTAGAAGGAAAGTTTAATACAAATGAAATGACAGATAAATTGTGCTGTCATTCAATTTGCACATGCGCTAAAAAAGTGCAAATCCCATAAGACAAATATTTTTATTAAGTTAATTTCTATTTATGATAATCAATTTTAATATAATTTATATTAATTTTAAAATTTAAAGTACTGATGATTCATTAAAAAGTAATACAAAAAATAAGTTGTGATAAATTATGTTTAATTTTTCAATGTTGGTTATATAGTTAATTGCTTTGGGACTTCTTTTATTTCAATCATTTGATATATCAAGCGTTTATGTAAGTTATTTTCTCTATATAAAATTTTTGGGGAAGAAAAATTCAAATGGTGTATTTTTTCAACTGCGTGATCAGATAAAGCAGTGTTTGGTTTATTTAGAGAAGTTATTTTTATTTTACTAGTTTTTGTGTGAATTAATTTTTGTTTTATTCGGGCAATATAATTGGCATCACAATCATTGCAATTTATTTGGTAAATAATATTTGATTCATTGTTTAGTTTAATTTTGTATTTTTGAAAAGCTTATTTAATCATGTTTCTTCTGATATCTTACATCATACCTTTAAATTCAACTGTTTTATCAGATATTAGAGTTGGAGTAGCAATTTAAGCCTCCTAAGATTTTACTTAAACGGATAATAAACAAATGCTGATAAAATGACATTTTAAACACTTGAATTCTCCAAACATAACACAAAATCAGGTCTCAAAACTCAAAATTCAACCATTGTTGATACAAGAAGCAGTAAATAAAAAAAAAACAAGAAATGGTAAAAACAACTGATTTGAAATTTTATATCATACGCTTCATTACGTTAAATGTTCAAATGTTTTTCCGTCTAGTCTTTGGTGGATAGTAAAACTACACAGAGTCCGGCAACGATGCGGGGGTGGAAGATATTTCTAAACCTATGGGAGTTACATAAATATTGTGTATATAAAAGTTGTAGGTACGAAGGTGGTGCACATTACAAAAATTGTTTTAATTATACAGGGTGGCTCAAAAAAGTGTGGCGAATCAAACTTACTTTTTTTTTAATGTAATGCCCTACATTTAGGTGGCTTAGAAGTTTTACATTGTAATACTAATTATTTTGAGATAAAGTTGTCTTGGTGTAATGTCAATTTTTTTGGCAATATTCACAATTTTATGCAAAAAAATGCTAAACTTCAGGTGGCTGCTGTAACAGAAAACAATTGCATGAAGGAAAACGTTACCAAAAATATATATTTTTCGTGAACTACCTTTCGAGTGTAAAATGGTGAATCTGGGTATTATTGCTATACAGGGTGCTCAACATTTGCAAATTTAATCATTTTCGATTTTTTCCAAACGGAACACTCCACATATTTTTGTATTTTTAAAACGTTTTCCTTCATTCAATTTATTGTTTTCTGTTGCTTGCAGCAGCATTTTTTTGCATAAAATTGTTAGTATCTTCAAACCTAGACCTTATATAGGTCTAACCTCAATTGTTTATAGGTCCAACTTCAATTGTTTTGAAGATATGAACTTAGCTTAAATGTTTTGCATTGAAATACTAATCATTTTGATATAGATATAATATAAAATAAATAAATAAATAAATAAATCTTTATTTCTGGCCTCAAAACAATTACAAGAATGTAACTGGTACCGAGGCCTAGGCCCTTAGTAATAAAATGAAATTTAATATTTTTAAACCCAACCTAACAATATATACTACAATTTGTTTATAATATTGAACAATACGTGTTAAATGTCAGTTTTCTAATTAACTAAGTATTTAAATTCCACATCACATATATTATGACTAATTACATATTTCATATTTTTTACATATTACATATTGGTGTAGATTTTAGTTTTGACTGGCTGCATAAAAGTTGTTTTATTATTAATTTGTTTAGTGTTTGTAGGTAGTTTGT
This sequence comes from Agriotes lineatus, assembly GCA_940337035.1. Lineage (NCBI taxonomy): Eukaryota > Metazoa > Arthropoda > Insecta > Coleoptera > Elateridae > Agriotes > Agriotes lineatus. The sequence continues at coordinate 6,751,547 of OW679199.1, read as the reverse complement.
TGTATATTTGTAGACTTCTGTATAGAGGGGAATCTTGTGTTTTTTTGTTTTGCGATATTCACTGCGAAATTGTAACTGTGACCGTATATTATAACTGTGCACATTGTCCACTCTTGTTAGTTGGCAGTTACTTTTTGTTTCACCACGAGAGGTATTATAAATAAGTTTAATTTGTTCTAAATTCTAAATATATCTTCAAAACAATTGAGGCTAGACCTATATAAGGACTAATCCCTAATTTGGGTAGCTTAAAAGTCTAAAAGGTATAATATATATCCAAAACAATTGAGGTTAGACCTATGTAAGGTCTCCAAAACAATTGAGGTTAATGTGTATTGATGTGAGATACATGATTTTCCAGTTGAATACCTCTAAATTAGGTATCTTTTGTTTTTTCTTTTTTTTTATTAACTCCTATTTTAAATAGAATACTATTACACTTTTGACTTCTGCTTAAAATTTTAGAGAAAATTTGTCTTTTCAACTAACTCTCGCTATTTTGTACCGTCTCTGTAGAATTTTTCATTTTTTAAAATTTTTGACAAATGCTTAAGAATTAAAAATCACATTTTTGGTTGGAATTTATATTTCTAAACCTGTTTTCCAAATTCACATATCAGAAAAACACAGTTGAATAAGGACAAAGTAAATTATATAGGGCGTTACTTTAAATAATCCAAAATTATTAAATTTGCAAAAATGCAAGAAATGCTGGAATAAATAATATCTGAAAAATCGTTGAATTTAGGGGTTTGTAATGCGATTTCAAAAGAAAGTTCATTAAAAGGTTTTCAAGAATATAGATAAATGTACAGGATGTTTCATTATAAAAATCTAGCTATAATCCATTTAGGAAACTCCCTTGACATTTAGTGTCAAATACAAAATTCTGAGTAGTTGATAAGTACTAATAAGTACCTACTACTACTTCAGATGATTGTACTTAAGGGTCAGTAGCGTCAAACTTGTAAGTAAGGTTATGACAAATTATTTGTTATTTCGCTAAACTTAAATATGAATCGTAGTTTCAGTGAAATAAAGTAAAAACATAATTTTTATTAACTTTAGTAAGTAATCTTGTGTTATATATGCAACCAAATTAATCAAAATGTACTTCAATAATACAAATGTCAAAGTGAATGTAAAACAAAAACTTGAAATTTAAAATGAAAATGAAGGGAACTTAAAATGCAAAAATTGTGTTAGTAACTACTAGTGATTTTCATATTAACCAACTGATAGTGACCTTCCCGTCACACGACTTTCCTGAATGGATTATAATTTGCAATTTGCACATTTTGAACACTCCGTTTAGCTTCAATACCCAAAGGCTAGATGAAGAAGCACTTGAATATTTAGCTTAGTGAGGTATAGGAGTTTAGTGTATCGGATTTGGTTTGTAATTTACTCCTCCATATGTCCATTTGTCAATTGTCATTTTAATGGCATTTGTTATCAATTTAAATAATGCGTCTGAAGCTGCGTCCACCTTAATAAATATTTACGTTGTGCGTTGTATTTCAAAATATAATGCACATTTACAGCGAAAATTTAATGCAAGTGCATCATTTTTCGACGCACAAATTAGTGTTGTGTGTCGGCGATCCGCCTGTTCCTCGAGTTGCGACGCAGCGCATTGTGCATTTTTGGCTCAATATATTTATAAAAATTTCAAAATCCACTGATGACATACGAAGAAAGTTGCGAAATTGTCTTGTGCTATCAATTGCTACTGTCGTTCACACACTATTACTGCCATTCTAATTTCTATTTTTATAAATTTGTGTCATCCACTAGCGTCTTTTTTCTGATTCGTGAGTTCATTTAAATTTTTACCTCGTTTAAAATATGAAGAAAGTGTTGTAGTCGTGAAAAAATTACCTTCCGAGATTTCTTTAGATCTTCACGTTTCAGGGTACCTAAATGACGAAAAACAGTTTTTTCCAATTCCATATTTGTCAGTCTGTCTGTCGGCGGTATAGCCAAAAAACGATATTTTGCATACGGATTTTATATGTGCACCTGACTCGGAACAGAATATTATTGCTGTCAAATATATACAGCACCTTAGGAGGAATAGATAAAAGTAATAATTTACACACAGCATAGGTTTTTGCCCTTGTCAAAAATGGGACCCAGCAGACACAGGGTAAATAACGTAAAATGAATAGAATTGCGAAGCAATCACTGCGTCCTTTATAACACAGCCAAAAGCAAATCCAACTGTTGTACTGGCGTAGGTTAGCTGTTAAAGCGACGGATTAAAGATCAGTAATCGGTAGGGATATCGGCGGGTACCTGGGTCGACCCGGGTATATTTTCAGGACCCGGGTACCCGACTAGTAAATTATATAATTTCCAGAAAGTCAGCCTTTCTGGAGAAAATTATAAAAACTTAAAAACAATAGAAATAAGTTGTGGAAAAACATAACCATGCATATAATTTTGTTTCTTGTTTCATATAAGACAATAAATCCGCTTTATGGAAATATTCAACCCGTCTATAGTACTCTTAAATCGCGTCAGTATGAGTGAAGTAAAATGAACATCCTCTGTGTGATGTTGATGCTGCTACCAATTTGGGACAAAAAGTCACGTACTTGAATTTGATAGCACTTGGAAGTGTGAAAATATTTACAAATAACAGACGACTTGCAGTCTGAATTGGTGATTAGGTAATATTTTATTTTAGTTCAGTTTAAAACTCGCCACATAAAAGAAAGAAATTGTAGTTACCTCAGATGTTCAGATGTACACTAATTTTTTGTTATATATTTCGGGTACCCGGGTTTACCCGGGTACTGCTTTCGGGTACCCGGGTTTTATTTTAGACCGGGTACGACATCCCTAGTAATCGGATTTTTCTTAGGTGGGATTTGGTGCCCGAGTTCAAATTCCAGTGATTGAAATGTTTTTTTTGGCATTTGCAAATTGATATATTTCACACGGGGAAGTTTAGTATACACATAATAAGGCATGGTTAATCAGTAATTTCCCCTGAAAAGTTAGAAAGTTCATTCCTAAAAATATTTAAAATTAAAACAACACACAACGTTGCACCACAAATTTTTTTGAAATTCAAGTAAAAACCGACTGGTGATGGATAGTGTGCGTCATTCGTCACAAAAATGTTTGTGTGCATTTGTGTTTGGCAAACCGTCCACTTCTACGTTAATTTCAATGCACACCCACAAATTTTCATCAAATACAATGCAGAACGTAAATATTTATTAATATGGATGCAACTTTAAGGGGCTTGAATTGTTTCTTTATGTTCAAACTGCAATATCTGAAAGACAGTTGAATTTAGAGGTATGAAGTAAGATATCAGAAGAAAGCTCATTAAAAGGACCTTTAAAAAACCAAAAATTTACAGTGTGTTCCATTTTTAAAAATAAGCCATTATTAAATTTGCAACCATGACTTGATTTTTATTTATTTGGGTATTTTGCACCCGCTACAAAATGAAAAATATTAGAATATGAAGTTTTCAGAAGATAAATTTACTTGTTTTCAACAATTAACATATTAAATTAAAAATTAGCAAGGAGCACTTGACTTATTTTACTGGAGATCTTGCGGAGTGCGAATAACCTCCCTAGTAAACAACATGATTATTGAAACGCCACAAAAGAAGTTTCAAATTTTATCTCAACCTGGTTTTATATGTTTTCAGAGTTCAAGTGCTTAAATTGGCATTTTAATGACGACGCTTGCTCCTTATCTCTTTAAGGCAAGCATTTTGAGCAAAAAAAAAATTGTTTTTATTTTCACATTTGTATATCTAAAACATAGTTAAACTTGTGCTATAAAGTAAAATATCAAAAGAAAGCTCTATTAAAAAAATCCGCTACACCCTGTGTACAGCTTATAGTCTAAGAGCCAGTGACAAAAATAGTAACGTCATTTCATTAGGAAAATATTTCATCTAATTATACTCTCTTAACGTCGCTGATAATTAATTCGGAAGTCTGCCTGGTTTTAGGTGGTGGAAAGAAGTAAAGATATATCTATTTCTTATGTTCCTTCCAAAAAGTATGTTTAGTTAGGTGAAACTGACTTGATAAAATGTCACGTATCCTTTTTAAATTAGGTTATAATTTTTGATCTTTTTAGCTATACGTGTATTTGTCAAATGTCAAAAATTATTACCTAATTTTAAAAAGTATACCTGACATTTTGTCATGTCAGTTTTACATAACTAAATATGACCTACTGGGGATACTTTTCCCAAGGACCATAAGAAAATGAAATACCGAGAGATCGAATAAATTTGTAATAAAAATCGCCTGTGATGCTTGTTATATGTTTGACAGTTCTGAAGTTTATTATTGGTAGCACTGTCAGTCTACGTCAAATTCGAGGTTGTCAGGTTAGGTTTTGTATCAGTTTGTGTCAAATAACAGAGAAAACCTAACATGCTAGCCTCGAATTGGACATACACCGACAGTGTAACCAACAATACACTTCAGTACTGCCAGATACGTTTATTTTATCTGTCATCTCTAGCACTTTGTGTCCCTGCTGCAGCTTTCTCCACCACTGGAAACCAGGCAGACATCCCATTCAATTATCAGCAATGTTAAGAGAGTATAGTAACATGGGATAATTTCTTAATGAAATAACGTAACTATTTTTGTTGCTGGCTCTCCGTCTATTACAGAATCTAGATGAAGCGCGGTGAAAATTGGAACTACTGTTGGAATCTAGTAATTTCCAAGTTTTGTATTGATAACATTTTTGACATCTATCATATTGACATTAAATTGTTAGCCTTATTTAAGCTAAATGACACACTAAATCAGAGGCGTACTCAACATTGTGGTACGTGAATTATCAGTTCTTGAATGTTAAATAGGATTGCGTAAGTAGCGGTGTTGAGTTGAACAACTAGCCTCTGCTAAATCTTCTATTTCAGATAATGATTCATTCAAAGAATTTTCACACTTTAAAACACAAAGAATCTGTCATATGACGTTAGTTATTGCGCACACAAAATCTCTCTACCCACCGCTGCTGATTACTTGCCATTTAAAATATAACCTAACTTTGTATGTTTGACAATTACTTCTTTTCACATATTGCCAATTCAGTGAAATCAAATATGATGAAAGCGCCTTTCATGGCCTACCTTGAGAGTCAATCTAGATTCTGTAAGCTGTAGCATTAATACCCAGTGTTACTATGTTAAACTCTAAAGGTAATTCACGAAGGACATCATTTTTTGGTAACATTTTGTTTCATTCAGTTGTTTTCTTTAGACTTTAGACCTATACAGCTTTACATTAAAATGATTATCATTTCGACACAGAATCTCTGAGCTATCCATATATAGAGCGCTCCATTAAAAACAAGAAAAAAGTAAATTTGGTTCCCCACACTCGTTTGAGCCACCTTTTTTAAAAACTAATTTGTACTACTTTTGTGTTTATAATTTTTATGTAATTTGCACACCTTTAGCAATTGCCTGCACATCGTTGTCAGATTCTGAATATTACTTGTTTTTCTATTATGTATTATGCAACTATGGTATGGTTCTTGTCATTTGATCTTTTTTTGGGTTAATATGTATATACCTCGTTCACTCCATTTGTGATTCTGAGCAGGCCTTGAATGTGAATATTTTTACTAGTGTATCAAATATTTAGTTACAAAAAGTTACTAATGCAAAAATGACACTGACATTTTGTAGCTTCTGGAAAGTACTTGCTTGTAATGTTCTCTTTGGTTATAGTCAACCTATTCGTGACTTCTTGTAGTTGTTGAACTAGAGCAGTTATTTTATTTTCAACAACTTTAATTCGCTTGATGAATGAAGATTGATGAACTGCCAAATTTTGCTTTGACTTTGAAAGTTTTTTGTCACCTACTGTGCTTTATACCTTTAAAAAAATGCAAATGCAAAGCCTGCTCAGAAACATATATGGAGTGAACGAGGGTTATATGTTTTTTTTTAAAGATGGTGAACTCTAGAAACTCTAGTTATAATCCCATTTTTATAATTCTGTTTTTTTTTTCTATATATTTATTTTATCTTCCAATACTTCATTATTAACTATTGAATGCAGCAATTCTTTAATTCTATTGCTCTTATTCGTCCCCTATTTGTAGAGTGTTATTGGTTTTATTTTTGTACACAACATTAACCAGTTTTACATACAAATTTTCAAGAATCAGGATAGAAATTTGATATTTTTTCTGCTCCTTGTGTTAGTTTCTAGTTTGTCTATTTCTCTGTTGCGTAGTAAGTGCAGTATGTAGTATTTGAAGAATTCTCAACATTAGTGTATTGTCTTTGTTTATTTTTTTTACTTAATTGTTTTTAGCATGTTTAGAGTGAAAGTTATATTTTTTCAATGTTGTTTTTCACAGTTACACTTTTACGATTATTCAGATTTGTCAATTCCTCTCTATTATATTCATATTTGTTTTCATTTGTATTATGTGTTACGTAACCATGATATGATCTGTCTTTTGATCAATTCGCAATATAGAGCACCGTTTTCCACAGTTCTGTTTCTTTATTTATCTTGAGTGTTTTTTTTGTGGCATTAGCTTGTTCCTTATATTCGTTATTCTTTGCCTTGGTCGTTTCTGTGTTTCATTTCCTTGGTATATAATTATTGGTTTTTTTGGGGGGTTCTTGAATATTCCTACCTTTTGGTCGGATTCATATGTTACACTATCGATGGTTAGTTTTTGGTAACCTCTGGCTCTCTTCCCTTTACGTCTTTCTTCTATCCTTTTTTTTAGTCATTCTGTGTATTTCCATTTCCTTTACCATAAGGTCATTTTTAATAGCAATCTTGGAGCCCGTTAGTTTGCTTTTCCTTGCCGTTATTTCTTTCTTATCTTCCCCGGAACTGAATTTCACCACTACTATTTTATTCTGTTTCTCTTCTATACATTTTGTAACATTTTTTCTGTTATGTTTTGTTCTTGTAAGTATGCTCCTTTATTTTGTCTTTCAGTGTTTTCTTCCTCCCATTTTGTCTCCTTTTTCCTATTCTTCTACCACCTTTTTCAGACATTCTTGATTCATCCCGAATTCTTTCTTTAGTTCATCTTTGCCTTTTCATATATCCTCTGTTATTTCTTTTTTCAGATCTTCTAACATTGTTTTAATGGCTTCCATTTCGTCTTTTTGTGTATTCCACTTATATTGTCTTAGTCACTTTTGGCAGCAGTAGTGTATGGATATTTATTGTGTTTTAAAGATTATTATTATTATTGTTTATTATTAAAAATCGGAAAGCCTAATATATAAATAAATCAAGAATACATGCACTTCTTTTGACCCACTAATGGATGTAGCAATTGTTTTATTTTATTTTTCTTATTCTTCTTGCGGTATTAGAGTATTGTTGGATTTATTTTTGTATTTAATATTAATAAGTTTTCACATACAGATTTCCAAGGAGCATGACTAAATGGACATTTTTTACTCCTATGTTTTTAGTTTTTTTATTTTTATATTGTGTATTATGTACGTATGGTACGTGGTATTTGATCAGTTCTCAACATTAGTCTGTCCATCTTTGTAAAATGTCTTAATTTGTTTTAGCCTGTTGTGTAGAGAAGAAAGTACATTTTTCGATTATTTTTTGCAATTAAATTTTGACGATTACTTCCTTTTCTCATTGTTGAGTTTTCTTCAAATTTTTATCTCATCATTTTTTCACTTCTGTTTTTGTATTTTCGTATTTGTCTTTTTAACTATCACATGTGTGTTTTGATCAATTTGCAAAGAATTTGTTTTTTTTTTTTAGAAATAACACAAAATTTATTGTGCATCACAAAAACCATACACAAAATGTTTAGCTAAGACTGATCTTCCACCCACCCAAGTACATTAAACAAATGTCTACAATAGAGAGCAGTTTAAGTTACAGATCGAATAAAAAATATCGTTAAATTACTTTTAACAATTTGAAAATTACCAGTGCATAAATGGTAACTAAAGTTACCCACTTATCAGTGCAGGCAGTCGGAAAGCAGGCAAAGTGCTTTCTTTCTGTGCGTACATATATATAGATGAAGTAAATGTACGCAGGTAAATGATATTTACATATATATCTGATGTTTACACGGTGTATCTTATCTTTTACGTAATGTATTGCGCAAATACGATGGTTCATTGTTTGTAACTAAATTATACATAAACATAACATGTGTTTATGTTTTCCACAATACCGTTTTGCTGTATGCATCTATTTAATTTTGATCTTGGAAGTTTTTTTTGTGGTATTCCACTATTAATCTTCTATCTTGGTTTTTATATTATGTTGAATTTCTCTTGTAGCTCATAAATTACTTTATTTAATTTGCTCTATTGTCTTCCATTCCGCTTTCTGTTTTCGTTTCACTAATTTTGTTTAAACTTAGCTATCATCCTTTCCCCATCTTCATTGCGTTATAGTTTTTTTATACACAGTAATAGCAAATATTTGAACTTCATAAAGTATTTTCATGAGCTAATTTTACATGCTTTCAATTTCTTTTTTAATGTTTATGCATTTGTTTATTATGTATGTCTGACATAATAATTTGTCATTTGATCAATTTGCTGTATACTTGTTTCATCTTTCTAACATTTCTGATTATTTTTTTTTGTTTAATCTCTTTTTCGAATATGCTGTCTTGTATATATTTTTTTTTGTTCAAGTTTCTCACAGTTTTATTAGTATTTTTATAATTGTTCGTTACTGCATGCTCTTAAACTTTGTATTTATTTTTAATCATTTATGCTCACTACACGGCTTTTTACTTGATATGCGCCCCCCCCCCCCTGCACTGGTGCTCTTCCACTTATTTTCTGTTATTGTGTGAAATTTCCGTGGTAGCTCAAGAAGCTCAAGAAATTGTTGTTTACATTTTTCAGTTTCACCCTTGACTTGTATCCCCTTAACTTTACACTTTGGCTTTCTTATTCTTATATCTTCAATATCTTGTTTTTATTTTTTATAGGAGCAATAACGAGTCTGAAATTTGATTTGACTTTTTCAAAGTGTTTTAATTTTTTACTGTTTCTCATGTATTTGTCTATTATGTTGTTGATATTTTGATTATTTTCTCCTTCTACAAATTTAAAGTTTATATTTTTACGTTTTTTTAAACATTTCTAATATTGTGTAGACATTATTCTTTATATTCCTTCTTTTTTCCAAAGGCAGCATACTCATGTCAAACAGAGTTATAAAGGGTGTCAAATTTAGAGTGACCCCATTTTAACAGGTAATAAAAATTTAATGTAAATTAAAACACAGTCTTCCTCATAACAATTAACATATATTTTTGACATTAGCCTGAAGATGGTTTAACAGCTAAACCGAAACATGTAGCGTGTGTAAAAATATATGTTAATTGTTATGAGGAAGACTGTGTTTTAATTTACATTAAATTACTGAATCACCTCATTGTGAGTATGGACCGGATCCTGAATTTTTAGGTAATAAAAATAAAATAGAATACATTATAGTTATTTTTTTTTTGAAATTAAAGAATTGACAGTTTTATGCTTATTTATTTTGAACTTTAAAACTTAAAAATTACATTGACCAGTTGACCTCCATTGCGATCGATGCATATCTGCGTGCGATGCTGACACATTTCAGCTGGAATCTCAGCAATAACTTGCCGTATGTTATTTTTTAAATCTTTCTGAGTTTCAGCTCAGATCTTCAACTGATCCCCCATGGCGAATCGCTGTGTTTGAATAATTGAAGCAGTTCTTAAAACGTGTTTTACATGGAATATTCTTTAAGCAGTCGGCCAGCGCTAACAAAACTTGAGATATGACAGAACATTTGACAGTTAGAATCATTGCAACTTGATTTCCAAATTAATGTAATTAAGGATTCAAATGGGATTACTATAAATTTGACACCCTTTATAATAGCCTTTCCATTAACCGAGTTTTGTAAAATTGTTTGCTTACTCGCTTGACCAGAAACCTCTTCCACCATTTCCAATGTCAAGATGTAATGTGTGACTTCATTGTTGACTTAGGATTTATTGCACACTTTTGCTCAATCATTTCAGTCTTCAGCTATCTGTTTTGAACTCCCTCAGTCCAAACCTCTGTTCTTTTGGTTTCTTGCCGTCACTTTTTAATTCCCATTTAATTAACCATTCTTCTACCATTAATTTTATGCAAGTAATGCAACCACAACTAGTTTTTTTCAACTTTGTTCAGCAAGGTTTCAGTTTCGAGATTACTTCATATTTCTTTACTCTGTTAAAACTGTGTTACATTTTTAACTCTGCATAGGTACTTCATTATATATACTTTTCTTTGCAAAGAATATTTATGAAAAATTGCAATTACTTCATATAAACCTTTCATTTGCAGAAGTAGAAAAGCAACTTCAAGGCGGTGAAGCAACAGCTCCCTTAGGCACACCGCATTTATCCTACAAAAAATCACATTCCGGAAGCACTGGAAACATCCATGGGTTGGTCGGGCTGTCTGATCAAACAGGTAGGTCACAATAAACGAACCAAAAACAAGTTGAATTAATACAAATCATTACAGAAACCCATTCGACGAAATTAACAACCTTTACGGGTGGACAAGCTAGCACTAAGGGAAGCATGGTCCAGATGCGACGGACCACCAACCGCAAAGGAAAGCAGGCACCAGTACCACCAAAACGCACTAGGTATTCTATTTGAACATTACGAGACGCACAATAACTTAGAATGCACCCTTTATATCGAATAACTAATAAATGTCATTGGTTTCAGTCTTTTATCTTCTTGTAGTTCGTTTCGTGACAGTACTTGCGACGACCAAGGACATGGTGATGGCACTGCTGAGGATGGAGCAGATTTAAATGGTATTAGTAAAAAGTTTAAAGGTATTTGTTACATCAATGTTAGGATTGTGGTGAAAATTAACATACTAACATGTGTATGTATTTTTTGCTATTAGAGTTGTTTCTAAATCGTAACCTCATTCATATTCACGTCTTGCTTGCACAGTGTTTTTCTGCTTGTTACTTACAGCTACAATGGTCTTACTTCACACCAATCAAGTGCATTTCCACGTAGTTGCATTCTATGGTATTTGTGCAAAATAAATCGCAAATGTTTATGGCTAGGTGTCGATCTTTAGGCTCGAACAATATTTGCTCTCTTTAAAATTAATCTAACAGTTAAAATGTTGGAGCTTTCGCTGTTATATTAGTAATTTTATAGTAATAATGAAATACAATTTTATACTAATTTTCTTTTCCCAGTTCCATTTTTCACAATGTATTTGAACTTGTAAACTACTTATAGGTTGCCTAAAATTGTACGGAACATGGCAATTCCATAAGTTGGAAAAGGTTCGAATATTATTTTTCACAAGAGTAACCAAAATAGAAAATGCAATATTTACTTTGGTAGCTAGGAAATAAGTAGGAACCATAGCTACTAATAAAAATCGTAAAGACAATAATGAAGATAGACATTAAAGAAGAGGAGATTGATTTCGTAAAGAGAATAAACAAGCGGAAATATGATAGTCCAATTTTAATTGGGTTAACAACGTATAAGTACAATATTATTAGCTGGCCATAGACACACGTTTAAAACCGGCACGAATGTAGTACATTCGTGCCGGTTTTGAACATGTGTCTAGGCCCAGACACACGTTTAAAACCGGCACGAATGTACTACATTCGTGCCGGTTTTGAACATGTGTCTAGGCCCAGCTTATCGGTGGGCATAGGACACATGTTCAAAACCGTCATGAAAAACTACATTCGTGGTGGTTTTAAACGTGTGTCTATGGCCAGCTATTAACAAACCGAAAAAATGTAGCAGAAACATATATACATTCCAGAAGACTACCTAAACGATGTTATTGAAGAGATAAAGAAATTAAAACCGGTAATAATTCATGCAAGAAAACAAGGCAATGAAGCATATTTAAAGTATGACGAACTAATACTAGAAGGAACACTTTATAAAGATCAAGAAGAAAAACAGAAAATAAGCAGTAATGAAATAACTTTCAAAAAAGAAGATGAAGAATGCGAAACCGATTTAGAGGACAACAATGAATTCGAAACTCAAGAATACTCTCAAGTAATAGATAGCCAAGGAATAGAAGAAACTATGGAATTTAAGAAAAGAGGAAGAAATAAAGTAGGATCTGATGAAACAGAAGAAAGAAAGAGAGATTTAAGGAAAACACAAAACAATACGATCAAACCATCAACCTCTCAAACAAAACCAATAAGACCAAATACCAGACACTGTTAGCACCAATAAAAAAAACTGGAAATAAATAACAGTAGAGGAAATAAGAATATAAACCAGAACTTATAGCAAAAACAAAAAACCAGGAAACCAATAAAGAGAACACCGGCAAAGGACAAAGGCAAAGAATTGGTAAAGAAATCAGACAATGAGGAAGAAAAAATAAAACTTAGAATGGGAATATGGAACATTAAGACACTTACATCTAAAGAGGAAGAAATTATTGACGAAATGGAAAAATATAAAAGCTTAAGTGAAAACCGGAAAAAAGGACATGGAAGGAAACAAATGAATAGATACACATTATATTACTCAGGAGTAAAACCAGATCAAGATAATAAAGAAGGAGTTAAAACTTAAAATTACAAAATTTATACCTTATACCTCAAGAATAATGTACAGTTGCGGTCAATAAAAAATGGGACAGTTACGTCTATTTTTGCGGTTATTCCACCTTTCGTCGCTGCATTTATATGCGGCATAACTACTTTGTCGTATTATTTCTAATTTGGAATTGTTGGCAGATGTCAAATATTCAATGTAGCAATCTGAAATATTAATAAAACAAGTTCAAGCAGCTAGAATTTGACAAAAATCTGTTATAAGAGTTGTCTCATTTTTTATTGGCCGCAACTGTACATGCAGATCAAGATGGATCAAACTCTAACGATCATACTAATATATGCACCAGTTGAAGGGACAAAAGAAGAAGAGATAGAAGAACTTCAAGAAATAATAGATAAAATAAGGGAAGAAAACGAGAAAATAATTATCATAGGAGACTGGAACTCAAGAGTAGGCTCCAATCAAGATAATCAAAGGGAACTGCAGATACTAGGAAAATTCAGAGAAAGGGAAAGAAATAAAAATGGGAAACGACTACTACAGTTCTGTGTAGAAAATGAATTAATAATAGGAAATGCATTTTTTAAACATCCTGTGGAACAAAGATATACATTCATAGCACTAGGAAGAGAGGGCAGTAGTACAGAGTCCGGCAGGGAAGTATGACGTTTTTGAAATGAGTATAGCAAAGTAGTGGGGGGAACTAATGTTTTCGGAACGGGTGGTATGTACTCGGTGGTAGATGCCATTTCAGTTGCCATTAGGTATTGTTCTGTGGTTGCCGCGGACAGTAGGAGATCGTGTGTTTGCTTACTACACATTTATTGAAACCGGTCATTCCGTGGTTGCCACAGAACGCAGGTTTCGAATTCATTTTAATGTTGAACGTCACGGTCGTGTTCCTACACGAAACATGATTAGGAAATGGGTAAAAACGTTCGCACAACTGGATTGTTGAAACCTGGAACAGCTCGTGGAGGAGCTCGAACAGTCACGATTCCTGAAAACTTTTCAACTCATCTACGGCAGTGCTTGCAAAAGGACGGCCACCACTTAGATAACGTTATTTTTCGCTCTTAAGTCAAATTTCTTAATGTTTTTTATGCAATAACAAAATGGCATAATGTAATTCATCTTTGAAAAAAATTAAAATAAAATTTTGTTTAATACAAAATGATTTATTGATTTTTGAAAATCGTCATACTTTCCTGCCGGACCCTGTATAATAGACTACACAATATATACGGAAAATATAAGAAACGTAGAAGTTTAAGCATAATTAACAACGGACCACAGATTGTTAATAGGAAAAATAGATCAATATTGGCACATACAAGAAGAAAGTAAGAAATACTGCAGAATTAAAATGGAAAAACTAAGAAACCAATAATTAAAAAAAAATCAGAAAAGAAATAAAACAGGATTTAGACATACAAAATAAAGATACTGAAATAACTCTAAATCAAAAATGGAATATCTTCAGATAGTCTAATAAGAAAAACAATAAAAATCTTTGGCACAACTACTATAAATCAAGATAGACAAAGAACACGATGGTGGAATACTAAAGTGAAAGAAAAAATTAATAAAAAGAAGAAAGCATGGAGGAAATATATTAAATCTAAGAATGAAGAAAATCAAAATAACTAGAATAGAAGATTCTGAAGTGTAATCAAGTCATTAAAAGGGAAAAGAAACAAGGAAATAAATGCAATCAAGCACAAAAAGGGGGACTTCCAAACTAATATTCAAAATATATTGAGGACATGGGGAGAATCTACACACACAAATTTGAAGACGACAAAGAAGAAGAGCAAGACTTACAAATAAATACGAAGGAACAAAGAGATAAACAAAATGAATAGGAAATAAACTACGATCACTACCATAACAAAAATAAAAATTGGAAAAGCAGGAGGCTCTGACCAAATTCTTCCGGAGATGATTAAATATGGAGGAGAGGCAGCAGCTTAATGGTTACACGAAATATTCGAGATGGCATGGAGGCAAAATGAAATACCAGAAGACTGGAAAATGAACGACATACTACTCATACATAAAAGAAGGGTAATGAATAACTGCGAGAACTACAGAGCAATCTACCTGTCTTTAGTGGTTTTTAAGACCTACACAAAGATAATAGAAGTCAAATTACGGACAGAAATACTAGATAAAATGGAAGGTGAACAGGGAGCATTTTGGGAAGCAAAACAAACTGCAGATCGTGTTCATGTAATAAGGAAACTGATAGAAACAGCAATGAATACAAGAATGTTATAATCTACTTTGCATTCATAGACCTAAAGTCGGAATTTGACTCTATTAAATGGAGATTTATCTGGGAAAGTCTTAGAAGAATAGGAGTATCAATAAAACTCATAAATATAATCAAAAGCATACATAACCAAACTTATGGAAGGGTACAACTAATGAGCCAAAAATTTGAGATGAAAAAAGGAATTAAACAAGGCGACCCGCTAAGCCCCCTATTATTTATAATCTGTATGGACCAGATACTGAAAAATACCAAAGATACGACAACACAAACACTAATAGGATACTACAACATGAGACCTGTCTGGATAGGATCCCTTCTATACGCTGACGACATCCTAGTGGCAGACAATGAAAAGAAGCTACAGACATACGGACAAATGAAATAGAAATAAACATGGACAAAACCAAAATAATGGTGGTGAAGGGAAACAAAAGTCCAATAAAAAATATAAGAATAACAAGCAGAGGAAAACAAGAAACGGAAATAATGGATTATCTTGGAACAACTGTAACAAAGGATGAAAAAACGGATGTAGATATAGCTAACAAAATTAAAAAAGCAAACCAAATATACTATTTAATAAATCATACAATATTAAGGAAAATAAAACTAAAATATATAACACATTTATACCACCAATGTTAACATATAATGGAAGTTATACCAATAACGCCAACACAAGAAAGGAAAATCAGAGCAACAGAAATGAAATTCCTTAGAAGAATAATGGGCATGACTAAATTAGACAAGATTATAAACGACAACATATACTAATCCCTAAATCAAGAAAAAATTCTGGATAATACAAATGAATTGGTACGGACACGTTAAGAGAATGAATACGGAAAGAAGAACAAAACAGATGATAGCAGCAAAAAGTACTAAGAGAAAGAAAATAGGACCACCAAAAAACACCTGGGAAAAGAGGATTGAGGAATTGATAAAAGATAGAGGTTTAAGAAAAAGAGAAATAGACAAACCAGCTCTGAAGAAAAAAGAATGGAGAGAATTTATAAATAAACAATACCCAACCCCCTAACAAGGGTAAATATGGGAACTGATAAAGAAGAATAAGAAGAACTTTTTCCAACTCATGGATTTTGCCAGGTTCCGTACAATTTTAGGGAACCTGTATATACATTACAAGTTACAGCAAATGGATGTAGTACATTGCACTCTAGCTACTTTATTACCAAGAATGTTACACATTTTCAGATAGTCAGTCTCTATTAACTATAAACCAAAGTACATCATATCAAATCCCATACATGTTTAAATAGCCCCAGAAACTAAGGGTCATGGTGTAAAAAGTACAAGGTGTAACGTTCTGCAGAATGTGGGCGGACCTCAAATTCAGCCAATAGGACATGGGCTCACAAATGGCTGGATTGGTAGACTTGTATTACTTAGAGAAGAGCATGTCACGTGATCGGGGCAGTCTATTAAAACGCATTTGGACGGGTTAAACATCGATTTGTTTAGGGACAAACAATAAATACATTGTCGCTGCTGATGATGGAATGATCATAGAGTGGTCCGAACTCCCCTAAGTCAGAAAGTTACCCATCTAAACGAGTTTTAGTAAACTGCTCCGATCACGTGATATGCTCTTCTCTAAATAATTCAAGTCTAGTACTGAAGTGTATTGTTGAAGACGCTGTCAATGTCAAATTCGAGGTTAGATTTTGCGTCAGTTGGTGTCAGACTGACGAAAATCCTAACCTACTAGACTCGAATTTGAGATCGACTGACAGTGCTAGCAACAATATATGAATGCGTCCATGGTTACACCATGATCGCGGCTATAATAGATTTCCTGTGTAGGCTCGTGGGGATTGGTTGACATCTCCCCTCTACTTTCTGAACGACTGCGCATCTCCGGGAACGTTTCACCTTGCACTCTTTACACCATGCTAAGGGTAACCTTCACTTGGCACTCGCATCGTAGTAACTTCACAGGATATCCCCAATTCGCAAGCAATAACCGTCATGCTTATTTAAAGGTATTGCTAGAGAACTTCACAATTTAGCAGCAAGCGCAAAAGGCGACAGCGAAAGCGACCTGCAAGACCAGACTCCAGACACCGACGACTCTGGAGCACATTCCTACCCGGAAGCGGCGACCACAAACACGTTTGGAGTTCCTGGCACAAGTTCCTTTAAGAGAGCGCCCGTTATGGGCAACCGTGGCCTCGAGCAGAGAGGGAAGAAATCTAGGACCTATCCGCCGAAGGAATCGCAAACACCGGTAAGATCTTCGTTATTTTGTTAGTGACGAAATTAACGCGCCTGTTTTCAGGTGCAAGTCGCCGCTCTTGAGGTTCAGAATGTACGGAAAGCAATAAGTCGGTATGGAACCCTGCCTAAAGGGGCGCGGATTGGTGCATATTTGGAGTCGCTGCGACAGAGTGGGCTTTCTGGGAATCAAGAGCAAGTACAAACTGTAAATCCGGTTATAGCGGAGCAAACTGAACCAACTGCTCGATCTTTATCTCCAAGAACGAACATCCGGACGCAGCCCCAGATGATCCGTAGCAATTCCTCTAGTGGGGTTACGACATTCCACGCCCCGCATCCTCCAAGCTCGCCTACGGCCACAAAGCTCAGCCGGACGAGGAACATGACGAGAAATAATACAGTGGACGTGGGTACTGGATTAAGAACATTCAAATCTAACCATTCTACGTTCAGACAGGGCAGTCCGTCACGTGCAGTTCAGCCCAGTCTTGCGGATTTGGAGTTCCCCCCTCCACCCACCGACTTGCCACCTCCTCCTGAAGAATTTGACGGGCCCTGTGATTCACTAGAGGCTTTTTCCTCGATGACCTCATCCACGGAACTGAAGAAGAAGCGTGTCCCTATTTCTCCGCACACGTCTAGGAAATTGGAAGAGTCTGATGATCAAGCGAATGTTGATGTGAGAAACTTGCAACCCTCTGTGGAGGAAGCTAGCTGGAGATTTGGTATAAGCTTGAGGAAGCGAGAGCCGTCTACCGAGAGCTGTGGCAGTTTTAGGGAAAAGGAGGAAAGAGAGAAGAGCCCCATGAGGTCCAGCATGAGCCTTACCAGCCCCAGTCAGGAGGGCAAGAGCCCCATGAGTGTGGATTCCGATGTTCCTGCGGTAGGGTCACCACTTGAACCCCTGCCGCCCCCACCCGAATTCCCAGAAATTGGTAAGAGTTTTTGTTTTCCCATGTTTATAGTATGCTAGCTTAACCTGTCCGTGTCATAAGACGAAGCATTTCTTAAGCTTTTCTTAAAGGCTAGTTTGATCCTTTCCCGGTCTCCCTTTTGTACCATCCATTCTTCACCCTGTCTTTATTGAATACTTAGATCAGTTCCAAAATGAACAAATAGTTATTCTATAATGTCATAGCATCTTGTAGCAGTGTAGCAGTAAAGTTTCTGCCTTACTAATAGATGGTGCTGAAGTTCTTGTTCACAATTTATTCTGTATTTGATATCACTACCGGCCACCCAATTCTTAGGATACTTCTCAGGCAACGGTTCACAAAAGTACAATTTTTGCGTTCTGGTTTTGTTAGTGCCTAAGATACTGATCAGTAGAGTGACAGTTTCTCTACTTTAGCACTGAGGACTCTACAAGTACTATAATTTTCTTATAGCTGTCTGGATCCCTTTACATCACAAAATACTCATGCAAACGTCATAAATCTAGTAAAGAAAAGCACAACTAAATGAAAATGAACTGTATTAGCTTATAAATATGTAGGTGAACAATGAACATCAAATGAAATACTCGATAAACATTAGTGTTTAATCTAAATACAGGCAGTAAACTTGACAGCGAACAATCGAGCTGACTCAAAAACGGTAACAACTTTAATTACACAACGATTAAACTAACAAACAGTATAATTTGACGGCAATTAAATAAAACTGACTTTGTCATATAAATGACCACTTTACTGCACATTGTGCGTTTTAAAATTACTACAAACGACACAGTAACTTCGAGGGGTTCAGCAGCAATTGCTTGACGTCCAACGAAGCTGCAAGCCGTGTCCACGCGACTGCCCCAAAATACTTGAAGAACTGCAAGAAACGGCCTAGGGTGTTATTTGCCGAATAGGTCTGGATGATGTTAAGACCCAAACAAGGGTAGAAATGAAGAACATAATCAACAGGCAAGGTTGTGGTACGGTACACGTAACTTCATTAAAAACAATTAGCAGCACAAAAGAAGTTCCCAATGATTATCCGCTCCAAGGCGTCAATTGGAGGTTGCCAGCTCAACTTTACAAGAAATTCTCGGCTAATAACTGTCCCATAAGTCACTTAAATGACCAAAAATTAGATTGGAAACGCCCATACACAGTTTCACTTAAATTCGATGTTGCTCGGCGGAGGCCAAGGGCGTTAGATAGATTATACGGCGAGCAACCATATGTGAATTTGAATAAAACGTCCAAGTTATGATGAAATGATTCGGAAGACTTCAGTATGGAAAATGAAAGAAATTGAGCATTAAAACATAGCTGAACTATCAATTTGGACCTGGTTTGAAATTCAGATGCGGAAAAATGTGCAAAAGCGCTCAATTCAAAAATTGTTCTCATGCTTTGTGGTTTGGACTGTCTTGAACCAGCGGCGCTCCATGACACACTCCCTGTTGAAAACTCAATTTCGAATTTTTGGGGTGAATCCAATACTTCCTTTATTGTAAAAGGAAGTAAAAAACCAGTGTGGTGTCCCTAAAGGGGGCAAGAGAGAGATGAAGCTTGCCCATTGGGGGTGGGAACTTTTTTGATATGTGTTCCTACACACATAATCTACCTATCCTAGAAATTTCAGCTTATTATAATTTTTTTGTTCTATTCCACATAAATTTGACTAATTTCCATGTACTATATAGCATTTTTTTACTTCTACAAGTGTTTTTTACCGTTTTCTTGCTTCTTGATATTTTAATTTCTTCATCATTCGTTATCATCAGTTCAATTCTGCCTTTTTTTTTTGTTATTGTGTACCACAGTTTTGCATTCTTCATCAAACCATCACCTTTCTTATGTCTCTATTTTTTTTTATATTGTTTCTTCAACTGCTTTTTCATTGAGTTCAGAATTCTTTTCCATTTTGCTTTTGCATTACCGATTTTTCTATCATTCAAGTGCCTTTGTATTCTGAGTTGATACTGTTTGTGTATCTCTTGTTTCTGTAGGTTACTGAGGTTATGTTTGGTGGTCCGTGTGGTCAATCCATTTTGTTCCTCCAATTTTGTATCTTGCTTAATTTTTACTTTGACTAAGTAATGATTCAGATATATATTGCTACGAACAAAGCAGTTTGTACCTTTAATTGTACTTTTCATTCTTTAAAAGCTCAATCACTGTAAAACCTACCTTGTTGTAGATATCTTTTTGCATGTAATAATTAACTCGGCTAGCTCTAATTCTCTTTTTCTGCAGGGTAACTGTTGCTTAATGTTTACTCAGACACTGCAGTCTATTTCAAAGTATCTTTACTATTAAATGAATTATTTTGGAAAGATAGTATTTATGTTATATTAAAAGTTCAATCATAACCTTTGAATGACAGTTCCTTAATTATTTATTTAGTCAGTTTACAAGTAATTTTTCATGTTCAATGAAGTTACTGGTGTTTTAACAATTTAAACTTTAAACTTTAGGTTTACAAATTAATCAATTAATAAATCTAATCTAAATTAAATGCATTTCAAAATCTCTATAGGTCCTTTTAAATTCCTTTTATTTATATTGTTCGTCGCTCATTATTCTGAGAATTGAATTTCAATGTGACTCACTTTGCTTTGTCTCTTGTAGTGTCGTGTCTGCAATCTTTTCTGTCTTGAAATACCCCCTGGACTGCACCTGATTCTGCTACTGCTGTGACAACGTTTTCCAAATTTATCAATAGTTCTTCCACTGTGTTTTCACGCACTGATAATCACTTTTAACACCTTTTTAACTATATTATACCCAGAGTTTATCTGGAAAATTATTTTTATATTTCATAATTTCCAATATTTTTCTACCCGCCTCTTTTCTCATATCATAAAACATAAACAATTCCTTTTACTTCTCTCAGAACTCTTTTTGCAAGTAAATTTTATTAATTATTAAATTAAATCAAATTAGTTAAATATCGTGACAAAAATCATTTTTAGGTTATAAATATTTATCTAATATTTCATAAACATTTTTAAAACTTTCCAGAATTGTAAATAACCATCACATTAACAAAATTATTTTTTATACCTCAGTACGTTGTAACATTCTGCAATGTATCTCATATGAACAATAATTATTGATTTTTAACAATTCAAACCACTTGCATATTTTAGAGTTGTTATACCAATCTTGGCCAGTTTTAAAGTGATTCAACCTTTTTTAGAATATATTCTTTTTACCATTTTTATATCATAGCAATATATTTCCTCATTTCCTACTTGTATGTTCCTAATATAACTGTGATGTGATGTTAGAAGGTCCATAAGTAACTAATTTTTAAAAATTGTGTTTTCGGATGAAGATAAATCAGAAGGCCAGGAGCAGAAGGAGAACGAACAAACAGCAGCCGATGACAATAAACCCTCCAAAGTGTTCAAAAGTAAGTTAGTCAAAAAGGAAATGGAGTTAAAATTAGTGGCTGAAATAAAGGAGCGAGCCGACCAAAAGAATCGCAACGTGAGAGAATCTCCGCTCGACCCTGTTGTGGCTGTGAGTAGCATAAACCATGACCCCGCTGCGCAGTTGGTGTCGGAACTGTCCGAAACCCTCAATTTCGAGAAGGACCCAGAGAGGCGAAAAAACCCCCCGAGTGCCATCTTGAAGGAGAAGTCGGAGAACAACAGCAACACCTTCGTCTCCCACCTCAAGAAGGTGGACCCCATTTTGAAGAAGCCCGTGCCGAAGGAGAAGGAGGAGACGAACAATTCGGGCAAAATTATCGACTTCAAGTCCCGCTTGAGGAAAGTGGACAGCGGAGTGGACAGGAGGGCTGATAAGGATGAGGAAGACAATAGTCAGTCTTCAGAGCAGGGTAAGAATGGGCTGGAAGCTGAGCACGAAACGAACAAGCGAGAGAGCACCGCCAGTTCGGATAGTGGGAATTTGAAGATTGAGGAGTGCGAGGACAAGCGGAAAAGCACGGGCAGTATTAGCAGCCTTAAGAAACTGTGGGAACCAAAGGATGCGGCTGAAAACGCAGGTAATTCATAAATAGCTTACAGAAAAATTTCTATGGCTTAAAGTAATACCTTCGTATGCAGACTAAATATTTAAAAATTGTCGTTATTAAACTTTTGGCATTTATTTTTTCAAAATCAAAGTGTTGTATAAGGAAGAAACTATTTTTACCTGAGTTAATACTACTGTAGTACTTGATGTTATGCAATGAAGAACGTCGAAATCGGCAGTGAAGTAATCCATTGTTTTACGATTTTTTGTAGGTGGCAGGGCGACAGATAAACTTCAACATAACCTACAAAAGTTGGTTAAAATGTTGTAATGTCACAATTTCTTGTAATAATAATGTACCCCTCAGCATTAAAGTACCTTTTTATCCCTCATGTGGTCAGTTAGCTGTGACCACATAGAATAACTTATTTTCAATACTCAATAATAATTGCTTCTAAAATCCTTACAACTCTGATCTTCCAGGTAACATACAACTGAGCCCCAAGTTATCGCTAAAGAACACCAAAAACGATGAAAAAAACGAAATTTCCCCGAACGACGCATCAGACGACTCCACAAAAACCAACAAAACTGAAGTAGTCCGGCTCGAGAAGCGAGTGTGGCCGCCGACGAACGAAGACAAGCCTGTAATTCCCACCAAGCCGCCAGTAAAGGCCGTGAAGCCGATTATAGCCAATCGCCCAGCTGGCTCGGCAATCTACGCAACACCAATCCCACCTTCAAACAACTCCAAACCCCCCATCTCGGCCAAGCCCACGAACATCGACAGCAAGACGCCCGAGGACGACGTCAAGATCAGCACGACCGACAAGACGGGCAAGGACAACATCCTGGAAATCTCGCAGGCCCTCGAGTCAACCCTGAACGGCCTGAAGTCCAACTCTAGCGTATCTACGGCGACGTGGCTGCAGCTCTCGGACAAAATCGGCTTGCTGCACGTGTCGTGCATGGATTACGCCGACAACGTTGTCCCGGCCCACACCAAGTTCCACTTCCGCGAGCTGCTCACGCGGCTAGAGATTCAAGCGAGGCAGCTGCGGACCGCCGGGTCGCGGAACACCACGGAGAACTTGCGCTATGTGAACGAGGTTAACAATACCATCAGGGATGTAGTGAACGCGGTGTTGCGATAGACTAATTTTTCGACTGTGTAGGACCACTTATACTTAAGAATTGTAGGTAAGTCGTGCATTTATCAAATTTTGTGCATAATCGTATATGTGTAGTTTGTTTGACTGCGAGACCTAAATTGTTTATGACAGTTGAACATCCGTGTTCTGCCTTATCGGAAAGTTGGGTATAATGTGTGCTTTGAGCTCTCGTTTAGGTCATGGAATTTTGGTCTCCGTTTAATTTTATTTTCACTAAGCTGTGATACCAGTAGATTATTTTCAATGCTCAAACGTAACTTATTACTTAGACTTTACCTGTTTTAGCATTGTTTGTCCATAGCCTTGGTTGAGTGTTCCGTAAATTATGCAGTTTGACACTCGGTTTCCGTTTGGCGGCTACTTCGTGTAATTTTACGACCACATCGAAAAAATATTCTAAACTGTACACCTTTTGCAAAAATACTAAAATTGCACGATTTAGCGCGTTTATTAATGCTAGTCTTCTTTTGTAAATAAATTTGTGTTTTAGTGTGCGTGTTGAGACAATAGTTTTAAGAAACTACTAAAGAAATGTACTGCTAGTTCTACGATAAGATACTAATTTTATACAATCCAAAGATGAATACCTAACTAGTAAGTAGTGAGCAGTGTCGTCGTTCCGCTTTTAATTAATTTCCTCGTACAGTTTTTATCCTTGTGTAGATGGTTATATATCTGGTGTGTTTAAAAGAATTACATCTAGTATGCTTTGAATTTCCCATAATGCAATCCAAAACTTGACTTGAAATTGGCAAGACTGTAAGTCTATGTTAAATTCGAAGTTAACAGGTTATGTTTTGTGTAGGTTTGTGTCAAAACTGACGCAAAACCTAACCTGCTAACATCGAATTTGACATAGACTTACAGTCTTGCCAATTTCAAGTAAAGTTTTGGATTGCATTATGGGAAATTCAAAGCATACTTGATGTAATTCATTTTAAGACACCCAGTAGTTTGTTTAATTTTAATTAATGCAAAATTTTTGAGTCGAAAAACTCTTGGCGGCTATCGAAATGCACTCTGCGAAATTTCTAATAAGAGCAGACTGCTTTTTTTGATGTAGCTATACCTCTCTATGATTGTTAGTTGTATGAAATATCAATTCACATTATGAGGATGTTTTTTAAGGTAAAAGCCATGAAGGAAAATAAAAATAATTCTTTAATCTGCTATATAATTGTTTTTATATAATGGAAAATTTACATGAAATTGCTACGTGATACTGTAGCATTTCTGAAAATAAATCTTGCCATATTATTTTAAAAATATTCGTAATTAACTCTAAAATTCGATCATGATTATTAGGATCAAAATGAATGGAAGTAGCTAAAATCAGAAATGAGGTGCTGATGAAAAATAGTCCTAACCCACTGGCAGCCGATTTATTTTTGCTTATAAGAACGGCCAACATGGTTTAAATGTGATCCAGTGTAGATTGAGTTTTGTATGGACATTAATAAATATAATAGATTGCACAGCTTTTTTGTCAAAGTCGTTCGTGCTGATTATAAATGCTCTTCCATCAAATTGCCTTTGAAATATTTGTTGTATGAATAATATGTTTGTGGCACTGTAAGCTTATGTCAAATTCGAGGTTAGCAGGTTATGTTTTGCGTCAGTTTTGACACACACTGACGCAAAACCTAACCTGCAAACCTCGAATTTGGGACTTACAGTGCCACCAACATATTCATACAACAAATATTTCAATATTTCAAAGGGAACTTGATGGAAAAGCATTTAAAATTACTCGGTATATGAATATAAAGCAAGTGTCACACTTATTTCTGTATTTGAAGGTTTTTATTGTTTTTATATTGGTTTGAAATCTGCCATCTTGTTCTATTTGCAGCTGTGTGAAAAACATATTCGAACATGCATCTACTGTAACCAAAGCCGTACTTGAGTATTTCAGCTTAATTATAAACTCCCAGAAATTGAATCCGATTATGTGTCCTGTACATATTCCGATTACAGCCATTTAGTAACATTTTTTGTACCTAATACTTCTTCTTGATTATGTTTAGAATGCTGATTGAAGATGATATGTATATATTGTGTGTCTACGCATAACTGATACAAGAGGTAAAGTTGGATAAAGCCATGCTTAGCGTGAAATGACTTGTGTATTTTTTTAAATCAAAAAGATATTTTACGTTCAATAGAGTTAACGGGCACAGTTGCTGAATTTCGTAAATGGGTATTCAAGTAAAAAAGTGAGAAACCCTGTTTTCAGATAAAACCCATTGATGAAGGAAATTACAAATTTAATTCTTGGAGAAACTAATAATAAATGAAAAATAATTGCTTCATAAAAGTACTCGAAAGTTTGCTACATTCTACCAGGTGGCCACTTTCAAACTGGAACATAGGGATTTAGCATTGTATTTAACAGTTTCATTGATTCTTGCTCGCCAATTCAACCTACAGAAAATGTTTTGGTATCAATGGAAAGAGAAAATTATTGCACATCTAATGGTATCAAAAATTAAATTCATTTTGCCAATTTTCATTGAATAATATTAATTAAAAGTTTTCATGTTTTTAAATATGAGTTGCCTTGACTTGAAAACAGTTGACAGCTATACTCAAATTAATTTGTTATTTGATGACATTCAGAGTTAGTTCAGTAGTTTTTAGCTAGCTCAGTGAACGTAGAACTCTTTTAATATCTCAGTTAGTTGCTTATGCATTAACACTATCTGCCAAAACAGAAATCTAGTTCCCCCTTATAGTGTTGGTCAGGCTGAAATTTAACTTTAAACAATGCACAAAAAAGCTGAATTGTTTACATCATCTATTGGCTTCTAAACATGCATAAAAATACAAAAGAAATTTAAAAAAAAGTTCTCAAACAACCTGCGTGCTATATAGATTGAGGCTACTCGGAAGCGTGTTGCAAACATACATCAACAACATAAAACGTCACCAAAAATAAAGTTAAAATAATTATCTTTTTAAAGAACGCAAATGTGAAAATGTCTTTAACAAAACTAGAATGTCAAAATTGCCCGGTACTTATTTGAATCGCTGATAAAACACATCCCTGTGCGTTTGCAGTTAAACGTAACCTCATCCCACTCTGCAAACTTTTTACGTAGAACTGGCTGCTGTATACCCTTGAAAACGGCACGCCTCAAATGTATCACCAGCTCCTGGCAGACATTATGCTGAAAACCACTGATCGCGTGCAGGCCTCGTAGGAACAGTTGAATTGGCACCTCTCAAAATTGACGCTTCAAATATACCTTTAAATATAGCGCAATGGGTGTGCTTACATGGACACTTGGAAAATGCGTTTGCGTCTGTACTTTAACACTGTTTGCTTTGAATTCACTTACATCTCACTATACTTTCCAATCTAACAAACCCATGCAGCTCTCAGAAGAGACTGCGTGCGACTGCTGCTTTTTTGGTAAATTTACACGAGTTTAAAATTCCCGCATCCCGTGTACAGCGTGTGTTTCTTGCTGCACTCACGAAAACCAAAGTCACAATATGCGTCCAGCATAGGACCGGCTTTGGGAGCATTTGCTTACATAAAATACAATATTAAACTAATAATAGAACATAGGAGATACAACTTGGCTTCTACATTTAAGCATTAACAGCTGGCTCGTTACGCATAGCATAATTCTCGGCCTTTGTAAATCACAGGAATTAAAGAACAAAACTATTTCTTACATTCCATAAAAAATATGTTTAAAATCCATCTTAGAAGTTAAGTAAACTAATACAAAACTACATTTTTCTGAAGAAAAAATTAAGATATTTTTATAAATTCTATATTTGTTTCTCTTTTGCCACTTTCTAGCAATGACTTCTGCTCTGCAGCTTTTAAATAGGAGTAACATTTTTCGTAATCCACATATGTAGCAGTGTTGGCAACTCTGTATACCAAGGCACTAAAGTTTAGCTTTTTATCACAAATGTGGATTTAATTACCGAGGCCCGAAGGGCCAAGTTGAATACCCCACATGAGGGATAAAAAGGAACTTCTGTGCCACGGGGTACATTATATTTTTTTTAAATCGAGAACTCGCGATATTAAGACGTTTTAGCCAACTTTTGTAGGTTATGTTGACGTTTACCTGTCACACCGCTTAAAACAATGAAATACTTCACTTCCGATTTCTTGTTTTTTAATTACGATTTTGATGTTCTTCATTGCCAATTTAAAAACAAAATAAATTTGTTGTTTGAAATCACAGTACCTATTTGTTGTAGCCCTGTCGATTGCCAGGTAACATCAGAACGCAGATGATATTAAGCATTATTGCGTAAAGCAATACTCACTACGGTAATCAAAAAGTCACTTGTGGGTAACATTGATATTGCGATTGTTAAAATTGCTATAGTTATGCGGCTGTTATTAAGAGGTATCGGATAAAATATTAAACATTTCAACAGTTCATCACCATCAAGCAATTGTGACAGCTTTAGATGTAAAATTTTTATTGTTATGGTAATACAGAGTGATTTTTGAAAAACTGAATTGCAGCAGGCCCTGGATAGCCTGAATCAGTTGGCAGTACTGAAGTGTATTGCCAATTGTCAGTCTATATCAAATTTGAGGTTAGTAGGTTAGGTTTTGTATGTTATTTGACAGAAACGAGCACAAAACCTCGAATTTGACATAGACTGACAATACATTTCAGTACTGCCAACTGATTCAGGCTATCCAGAGCCTGCCGCAATTCAGTTTTTCAAAAATCAAAGTGGCGCTTGTTTTGTATCCCTTTGCGAATGATAATGTTGGAAAACAAAGAAAGCCTCGACCCCTAAAATTACAAAAGAAATCTGGCCGTGGTAGCTATTTGGCTTCGCACCATATCAATCAGTAATAATGCTCTTTAAAAAATCTACTTAAGTAAAGTAACGACAGGATTTAACAAGGCTTTAGTTTAAAATTATAACTAAGAGTTCCGCTGATATAACTACATCAAATTTGTCGAAAATTTCAAGAATTGGAATTTCTATAATGTAATAGAGAAACAGATTTTTTTTTCTATTCTTCGATTTCGGATGTTTTGGTGTTGCTGATTTGACACCAGCCGTTTCAGCACGAACTAAAATTACAGGGTAATGGCAAAAATGAAGGGAGGACCAATCCACCTCTCTTATAATCCCTATCAGGATTTTGGAAGCTTCGAAGAAGCAGGTTATAGTCCGCTAGGACTGGAAAGCCAACTATGATGATGATGAATGGCAAAAATGATTGAGGATTTTGTTTGAAGTCCTATAAAATATGAGTATGTTCGAAACTACCGGGTGACCATAAATGGTTGTGATTTTTTTTCTTAGGTTGGCACTGTTTATGTTGGTGACACTGTAAGTCTATGTCAAATTCGAGGTTAGTAGGTTAGGTTTTACGTCAGTTTTGACACAGACTTACAGTGCCACCAACATAAACTGTGCCAACCTAAAAAAGAAATCACAAACATTTATGGTCACCCGGTACTATTAAATTATAACTAAGTTGGATCACACCAAAATTGTTAGTGCTGAAAAGGGTCCAGTTAAAACAACGCCAAACGGACTTATAACTAACTTGTGATTGTTAGAAAGTTGTAGTAGAATTCAAACCCAAATCAAGGATTACAAACTGTACAGTATTATTTTCATCAAGGTAAAACTTTCGTAACTAAATGCTCATTGTGTACACATCCCCTTTGAATTTGATTTAAGACAACCCGAAACCTATTGCCAAAAAGTAAAATAAAGGTAGTTATTTAACGGCGTAGCTTATTTTACTTGGCGATGAGTATGTACACTTCGAACGAACATTGCTTTCCTAGTTTGTGTGTTAGAAGATATATTTATTACAACGATATACTCAATATTTGTGCAAATATCGATAACCAGTAATAACCTATACTTCGTGTACCACTTTCGTTGTATCAGTTGGAGGATTCCGAGCTTGCAAGTTGTACACCAATTTTGTGGACCATTTCTTTCGTCATTGTGTTTTAGGCACGAAATACAACTAAATTGTTATTGTTGTGGACAAATCTTGTTTCTGTATCGTCGTGCCATCGAAAGGATTACAAAATGCTTAGTTTGTTGCGTTTACGACATGTATACCTTAGATGTATTATTTTACTTATGGTAGCCTTGAAATGTTTATTATGTGATGTAAGGATGTCCCATCAGAGTCATAACTACCCGTAAAGTCTGCGCTGTCGATACGGCTTATTTGATATATAAGTGCATTGTCAGCCGTTTGGATATTTTTTGTATATAATTGCGCCGCATTTTGTACAGGCTTTTAGATAGGGAACAACAGACTGTATTATCTATTTAAAAATAAATTTGCAAAGAAATTGACTCGCATTTATTTATTTAAAACAACCAAAACCGATCTTAGCACAATGCACCTAATAGCTAGACCTAGCGGTAGTCGACGAAGACGTCGAGGCGTCTGCAGGGTGAGCTGCAGCGATCACTGCGGGAGAAATAGCCGCCTGGTGCTCAGTGTCCCTAGTGTCACGGGCTGGAGCTTGCGGCTGCGTCTTTGGGACATCCTTCGTAGCTGGCTGGGGGGTCTGTCCTAAAGTTGCTGGAGGCGGAGACAAAGCTGAGCTGTCAGTGTCCCTTGCTGGGCGTTTGTGCTCATCGGATTCCTAAGCAGTCGCATTAGTACCTGTTATTGTAAGTGTTTTAACTTATTTACCTTTGATTCCTCTGAGGAAGAGTCCTGGTGCTTTGCATTTGCCGGGGCTGTTGCACTCACGCCCGTTCCTGCCGGCGACTTTACAACAGATTCCTCCACTGGGGCACAGTGGAGTGCGCCAATCAGAGCGACTGCTATGAAAAGGTACGTTATCTGAAAAGTGAATAAAATTTAGCCGAACAGGAGTGAAAGCGTGCGAAGTACTTACGAAACTCATCTCGTTGCACAAGTAAACTTGTCTGCTCGTAATGCAACTTCTGCTTCTTTATATAGTAGTTTTTTGTGATGTCATTGCTGACTTTGATTTTTAATACGTGTTAATTGTTTGGGACCAAGCTCTGAGCGTTCCGTCAATATTATGGATAAATATTGCCGGAGGTCATAAGAGATGATGTACGTTTATCGCACTGGAAGTTTCTGTTCTAGGAATTTAATGCTTGTAAATAAATTAACGGAAAGGGTCTAAGTGTTTGTAAATGAGCGTGCGTCAAAAGACAAAGATTCAATGGAAATTTACTTTATATAATGTGTTGGTTTTAGTTTTCATAGGAAAAAACCAGCTAAATTAAGTTTATTCGCCCAAAGGTAAGTTTTAACAGAATAAGTAGAAAGTTTTAACTTCTGCGTTACGGTTACTTGAAATTCGTAATAAATTAGTCCCAGTTATTCAGTAATCCAGTAATTCATCAAAATATTTTATTAACATTCTCGACGAATTAAAAAAATTAGTCTCGTATTTTCTCAGGTCACTATAAAAAGTTGTAAATGAACTCTTGGTGTATCTTGAAGAAGAGGATGCACCCACAATTTTCCTTTGTTTTATGAGATATTTTATTTGGTACAGAAAAGCAACACTTTGGATTTTAAAAAGTATTTTATTAGAACAGCCTGCATGTTGTAATGTAGCATGCTGTGTGGATGTTTAATTAATTCAATATTAATATCCAGATATCTAAAGGGTATCATGTGATAACAGTTGGTGAGAGATTACTCTTGGTAGTAGCAATAGGCAACCAAGGGGTTGTGTACTGCAAGTGAAAAAACTTCTTTAATTTTGAATAATCTATGTTTAATAAGTCACGTTAAAGGGTTAACTTTCCTTTAATTGTGAGAGCAATATTGAATATTTGATACGTGATAGCAAGATAGCCTTCTTGATTTGACCAAAGGTCACAATTATTATTCATATTATAATTTCAAGATTGTTTGAAACCATTTGAAGTGGTAATTGGTACTTAAACCATCAGTAAGTGAAAGTGAGAGTAATTGTGGCATGCTGTACTACCGTTTATCAAGGTATTAAGAGGTACGAGAGCTACAACGAGCTATTTTGGGTCTTCAACAACTCAAGGGAGGTGTTTGACGACTACCAATCAGTTAGGAGCTGATAGAAAATTAGTGAAAAGCTTTGTAATTTAGGTTTAGAGCGCAATTTAGAATATTAAGTTTTCTAAAGTTGCTTTGATTTGAGTACTTGACGTTTTCAGCCATTATAAGTAGAAATTATATCATTTTGGTCTAGGTATCTGTAATTAATTTTAACCTCGATTTGGAAAAAGTAATTTGATTAAATAATTTGACAACATTTAGTTCTGATTGACTGTAATGTCAAAACCAAACATAATAATACAATCTAATTTAAAAGAAGGTTCTATTAAAAGTACTAAGGAGTGTGATTGACAAAGAAACGATACAATAATAATTTTGTAATTCAGTATTTTATAAAGAGATTCATTATTATAATCTTTACTCATTCAGCTGAGGAAGAGGAAGAATAAACTGACTAGCCGAGGTAATTTTAAATAATAGTCAAGTGACATAGTTTCAATCATATATTTTCATAAGTGAGATATGTCAATTTTTAAAGTAATTCAAAAGCTACAAGGTAAGTGTTTAATACATTATTCTCGATACTACTTCTGTTAACTAAGCAATAGGGCAGATATCCAGTTTACTAATTGTAATAACCGTTCGAAAAAGGATTATATAACAACGTTCTACTGGTGGCCTGAGTGGTGGCTTGCTTTTTCAAGTGGGGCTACCATGGTGGCTTCGTCTGAAAGGGTTGTTACGCTCTGGTTAGTTATATATTTTTTTAAAGTTATATTCTTGTTGTATTTTGATGTTTGCAACGCCCTCTGTGTTGATGGTTTATAACAAATCTGTCCATTATGTCACCTGCGTTGATTAACAAAAACTTCGTCTTTATGAAGCCTGCCACCTAGTCGAATGTCGGCAATACGCAAATTATGGCCACTTCATGAAATTGACGCTGGTTGACAACATCTGATAAGGTTACTAAATCATAAAGGTACCGCCAACAGTGCAAACATATATTTTTGTCTCTTTTAATTTGGGGTTCCTGTCATTAGTGTCTCACTCTCACCCTCACTTTCTTACAATGCTCTGTCCTTTTTAATTTGGGGGAACAAAATCTTGGAATGGAATGGCGGTACTTAACATCTGACAGATCACATATTTTCCCTCTACGTGATAACCTTTATCCAGACACCAACATTTACCATATTTGATGGAAATTCATGATTGAAGACATTTTTCCTATTCCTATTTCTACATGAAGGAATGCAACGAGACATTTTCAAAAATGTTTTAATCAAACACAAGCTTTCAAATGTGAAATGTCAAACTGTGTGAACTAGCACCAATGGACAAAATATGAACTATTGAAATAAATGTCAAAACAGCCTAATTGGCAGCCTTTTGTATACGTACTAACCAATCAACGCAAGCGACGGTCTATTCCATATAAATTTACAACTAGAGGCGCTGGTGTCGCGTGTCAATTACAGTGACTATATACAAGACAGTGTGGCCACCATTTTCAGGATAATTTGAGCCTAGTTTTTGAATGGTCATTATTTTGGCGAAAGTTGTTTTAACTATTTAATGTTAGCTATACATGCAGTGTTATGTTTCGACGCTTACATTTTTCATTGGCGTTTGCTCGGTGTGCTTTGAGGTTTTGAGGTTATTTAAACTCAATTAGAATCAATCTAAGCACACACACCAACGGAAACCAAATGGAACTAGAGCCTGCTCATTTCGTTATGGACAAAACAAAACCTTTCAAATCTGACAATTCTAAATTGTTACATATAAATACTGTGCAGCATATCAGTTTTTTTTTTTGGCAATATGATGCTAAATAATTATTTGACACTGACAATTTAGAATTGTCAGATTTGATTTTTCTATAACGAAATGAACAGGCTCTACCAACCTCTTTAGGAACTACCTAGAAATAATTAAATATTTTGCCTGTTAATGGCAGACATGCGCATCGACCAATAGATGCAAAGACATCCCAATGGCAATACTGTCTTTTATAGAACTACTGTAGTATCAATGGAATCTAAAATTCAGGGTTTAACACTGAGATTTCTAAGCTGTCAATCGATGTCATTGTAAAATGTTTGCTTATACACGTGTTATGCCATCGTCCAATATTAAAGAGCTGTTTTATTTCTCCTTTAATGTTAAAGACAGATAAGTGCGTTAGTATCTTTCTACTCTGGTTTACAATGCAAAGCATGCAGTAGAAAAGCTTGTATTTGTTCGTCTTTTGCAATAACTGCTAAATAGAGGTATAATTAATATTGATAACATTTTATCAACAATAGGTTGATTATGATCTCCACATTAAAAATGTGATTTTAGACGATCTTTTAATAAAGATGCAGTCATTTTCATAGCATTTCCTACCGGTGGAAAATCTAATTATCTCTATTACAATGTTACTAAAATTATACAGGGTGTTTGGTTCACCGACGTATATCCGAAAGGAGGTGGTAGGTGAGTCGGTTTGGAACTTATTTAACCAAAAATACCTTTATACAAAGTGTCACGGTTTCTGAGATAAAGCCAACTTTGTGATTTTATTAAATTACTGCAGTTTTAGTATGATTAATTTTAATTAGACACAACATCACATGTAGAGTGTATCAAGTGATTTTATTTGATAGAACAGATATCAAAGACTACTAAAATAAAAGTTACAAGAAATTAAAAGTTTGCAGTTGTGTCTAATTAAAATTAATCATACTAAAACTGCAGTAATTTAATAAAATCACAAAGTTGGCTTTATCTCAGAAACCGTGACACTTTGTATAAAGGTATTTTTGGTTAAATAAGTTCCAAACCGACTCACCTACCACCTCCTTTCGGATATACGTCGGTGAACCAAACACCCTGTATATTGAGGAAATACCATACTTCCGGTTATGCGATTTTCTTCTGCTTGCTTCGCATCTACATAGTACACAAAACTTATAGGTATAATAACGCCATTCCTCTTTTTGTTTTTGAGATATCTCATCACAAACACACAGACAGACCAATGAACAAAAATATGTTTTTTCGGGTTTATGGGACTCTAAAACGTGAAGATCTGTTGAAAACTCAATTTCGAATTTTTGGGGTGAATCCAATACTTCCTTTTACAATAAAGGCTTAGGCTTATAGGTACAACCAACCAGGCTCAAGTAAAACATTTTTCTACAAAAACTTCAGGAACTAATTACAACATATAATGAAATAATGTGCAGTAACGATTTCAAATCACAAAATAATATTGCTTGAAATTACTCTGAAAAAAACAACAAAATAAAAAATATAAACAAGAATATTTAACAAAAATAGTCAACTACAATAAGGTATGTAAATAAAAATCTGAAAGATAAATTAATACAGCACAGAAACACCAACATTGACCTATTAATTAGTCAGTAAGTAATGCTAAACTATCATTAATAGAAAATATATAAAATCATGGACGTAGGGAGAACGTTTTTTCCAGAGGAGCCAGGTTCCCTTACGAATCCTCTTGAATTTCTACTTGTTTCAATGTCTCAAACATGGTAAGCTGCGGGCTCTCCCAGCTCTCATTGGTTGAACTATGCTGCTGTTTGCATGACTGGAGATTCTAAATCTCTCCGAAAATTTAAAATAATCCAGCATTTAATATTTTATATTTGTAAGTTACATATAGAAGAATTATATTTTATTCATTATTTTTATTGCATTCATTTATTTTGGGCTAGATTCTAGAGTAGACTAGCTCCTGGTTTTGATGATTCCAGTAGGCCGAGCCTACCCATGAGAGTTAGGGTATGAAATTAAATACATTTAAAGTAATCCACTCCAAACAAAGCTTTACTCAAAGTTTAAAAATCTGCAAACTAAAATGAAAGACATGATAAAAAATAACAAAGAAAACATTTTAAAATAGTGAGGGTTGTCTACATACACATCAAATAATCATGATACAAGATGAAAGAAACAAGGAAATAATTGACAGTAAAAAAATGCTGACTATTTAATCAATATTTTATAAATATTTCTTACAACTTAAATTGTGTTCAGAGAAATAATCAAAGTTTATCATCTGAGTGAATCATTACATCAATGTATCAAAATAGTACATTGTGTATCTAGGGCGAAAAGCGTAACATTCCCAGACGACTGTAAATATTGTTGGGCGAGGCGAATGCCGAGCCCAACAACACATGAGTCTGGGAATGTTGCTTTTTGTCCAAGATACACATACTATTTTTTCGCCAATCGTAACAGAATAATTAAAAAAATTAGGAAAACGGGAATATTGCGAAAAATATTCCCGGCCTAAGACGGGAATATTATTCCTGTACAGTTTTATTGTAAATTAGGTACCTAGCAACGGCTGATGTAATGGAATGTTTGACTTTGATCAACAAAATTTTGTCAATTCTGGTACGATTGGCAGAAAAAATATATTAAATTTATGTCTACTCCAAACGGTCTTATTTGAGTATGTTTTAGGGCGAAGCTAGGAAATGGCATATTGTCAAACTCAAAGTAACACAAAAGAGACTTTTAAAATTGTTATTTTGCAAACTTCATCGTTTCAGTGCTTATTAATGAACTATTTAGTAACCTTAGGTCTGTGATATATACTCTGTTTACATCGTTTTGGCATGAAGGTTGGCCATGACAGTTTCCACAATTTAGCTGTGTAAAATTACTTTGTTGTGTTTAAACGAGGTTTACATTTGAGGTTATGGTTACCAAATGCTTTTAGGTTAGAAAATATGACAAAACACGTTCAAATGCAAATAGAAAATGGAACTTAGTAATTTTTATGTATGTATACAGTTTTCGTAATTGTGTAATTAGAGGCATTTTTAATTAAGTACAGTGGTGTGCAAATAAATCTGGGACAATGGTTTTTTTGATATGTACATTGAGTTAAGATTTGAAGCATATCTCCATGGATTTCCTGCTATCAGAAAGAGTTACATTAAACTTTGACAAGTAAATGAAAATGTAGCTCTTTCTGGTAGCAGAAAATCCATGGAGATATTCTTCAATTCTCAACTCAACCTACATATGAAAAAACCATTGTCCCAGATTTATTTGCACACGACTGTACATGGAAGGTCTTAGAATACTTTAGATTTTAAATATTTCTCCACATGCACTATCAAAGCACAGAATAATACAGAATGGCCTGTCGGCTTAAAATTGACCTAGTTTTTTCTTTGCGCATGCGTGAGTTCTGGTGGTGTGCAGTCAGCTGTTTACCATATTTTATTGTTCATTGAAATGTTAAACAGTGTTTAACATGATCGCGTCCTCGAATGTTAAGATACATTTAACATGCACGCACTCGCGTCCTCGAATGTTAAGATACATTTAACGTGCATCCACTCATTTAACATGCATTCACTATAGCAACATCACACATATTCATGGTAGTCCGATTTCGATTTAGCAGTTTTTAGTAATTATTATTGATTCAAAATTATTGCCTCAATGAACAATAAACAAATGAACGTATTTCGAGGGGTAACCGTCTTAACATTTCTCACATAAATTACCACTCTTGCTTCGCTGCGCTCGCTCGAGTGGTAAAAATATGCTCGAATGTTAAGACTGGATTACCCCTCTTAATACGTTAATTACTATTACACGTGTACTTGTGGCGGTCAATGACCCCTTATAAGAAGGTTATTTTTTTTTGTGCAAGTTGTTTTAAAATATTAATTTAATATGAGTGCACAGAAACGATCTTTTGGTGACACAAGGTGTACTGTGAATTTCCATATAAATTGCATGGACTTTAAACATACGGATTATTTCTGTTCAGTTTAAAATTTAGGCGCATAATTTTGAATTTCCCGCCTCTGCACACCACTAGGATCATGGCGGACGATTTCAAGGTCACAAAAATTGAGTATGCTGCATATATCTAATACTTACTATATTGCTAGCGGCTATGAGTGGGAAACTCACCGATGAAGTGAGACACACAACCAACTCCTTCATGTATACGGTGAGCTGTGCGCAAGCGCGGCGACGTCGTCCGCCCAATGGGGAAGTGGTTAAGTTTAAAATTCGCTTCTAAAGGCGGAGTTCGAATTCCCACGCATGCGCACGAGACGCGTTATACTCTAAGTGAGACTATGTCGGCGCCGTAATGTTTTCTGAAGTTTCCAGGCCCTACCAGCAATATATGTGTATTATATATATGGTATGCTGACATCAAAAGCACCGACACAGAGAGGCCATTCTGATTTAGGGTATTATTCTGTGATCAAACTAAGAAGTTCATCTGGCAACAATATTCTGTTCTGTCAAATGACAGTAAATCTCTTGGAGGTTATGCAGGGTATACAACAAAATAAAAATTATGGTTCTGTTCATGTGCAATTTAACTACAAAAATCCAAGACCACCCTTCATGCAAAAAAGGAGTGAATAGATTGTTAAGTGTTTCATAAAATTGTGTCGCCTCGCTTGCAGTGGCGTATTTACTATGCGCATTCTAGAACTTGAGCGGGCTTCGCCTCGCCGCTTCACTTAACTTCCATCTGTCGACGAGACTGCATGCGAAGGAGTCAGCTCCGCGAAAGCCAATTCTTTGTTTAAATGTTCAAATGTTTGTGTGTTAATTTATGGCAATAAATTACTTACTTTGCTTTCAACGAGTGCATTATTTAGTAAAGAAAATCAATACAGTCCATTAACGTCCAAGGCGAGCTAGCAATCAGGAATTTTCCAAACATAACGGAAAACTGAGAGGCTCCCCAACATAGATTATATTTTTTTAAGTTAGACAGTGCGAAATTAGTCCAGAAAATTCAACAACATTCGAATCAAAATGTTTATATTTTATTATGCGCTAAAACTATTGCAAGGAAAAGAATTACATCGATGACTGTGCAATGGTACAATGAACCTCCAACCTTGACAAAATGTTTAAATATTGTAAACTTTAATAAGACTGTGGCAAATTACTTGTTAAATAGGGATAACCAATAATATTCCTGTTCTTATGAAGAAATATTAAATACAAATAATTAAATATCAATATTGAGTATTAAACATAGCGAAACCTCTCCTTAATGAACACCCATGGGCTATGCGAAATCTGAAATTGTACGTTGTAGAGAGGTGTCTGTTATGTAGAGGTGTCCATTAAGAGAGTTTTCACTATAATAAGAAATAAATGTTTTTTCTCACATCCAAAACTTTCTTATGTTGAGTAGTAAATCATGAGCACTAATTTGGACTTCTTTATTATACAATTATACCATTTGATACAAGGCCAACGTTTCGGCAATTTTTGTTGCAGTGAGATAAATACTTACATACCTTAACTGATAACTGCCCTGAGGAAGGCAACAAAAATTGCCGAAACGTTGGCCTTGTATCAAATGGTATAATTGTATAATAAAGAAGTCCAAATTAGTGCTCATGATTTACTACTCAACATAATAAGAAATGTGTTTATTAGCTATTTATGCAACAAGTGCTAAAAGTTGATGTTTACGAAGCCGAAGGCTGAGTTTCATAACATGTCGAGTGCAATAACACTTTTAGCACGATACAATATTTTTTTCTATGACCTTAAATTTTCTCTTATTAATTCATAAATATCGATTTAACAAAGCTTTGCATTTATGACAGTTATAATTTATGTCATAATAAAGAGATCAAACAAAGGAAATGTAAGAAATATTATTAAAATGGGTACCTGAAATGTAAGAAGTATAAATGGGAAGGAAGACAAAATAATTGATGAGATAAAGTTAAAATTTAGATTAGCTAGGAATAACCGCTATAAACAGGGCCAGGGTACAGAGGAAATGAAAGATGGTTATTGGCGATACTGTTTAATAGTAGACATAAATGAAATGCAAGCTGAAGGTGTAGGACTAATAGCAAAACTAGAAAAAACTAAAAATAGAAGTGAAAGATATAAACAAAAGAATATTAGTAATTGAGGCAAAAGTAGGCATGTTTATAACATAACAGTAGCTTACAGACCAAATAACAATGCGAAAAAAGAAGAAGAGTTTTTCCAAATATTAGCAACAGAACTAGACAATGGAGAAAGAAATATACCATTGAGAGATATAAATGAATAATGATAAGGGCATTGAAAGGTATATGGGACCTTATGGAGATAGAACAAAAAATGATAATGGAAATAGACTTGTAGAGCTTTGTACAGCAAATAATATAACAAAAGAAACATTAAAAAGCTATAGAAAGATGAAGAAATTAAAAACATGTACCTACCTACTAAGAATTAAAGGAATTGAAAGAGAGGCAATTACAAGAAGAGGAATAGAAAATAAATGGAACTGTTTCAAGGACAACATACTTTGAGCAGCAACAGAAAGTTGTAGGTATCAAGGATCACTAATTCATCCACAAAACAAGCAGATGTAGAAACCAGAAATACAACAAAAGGTCAAAGAAAAAAAAATAAATGGAAAAGATATCTACAAACAAAAAAGAACAGAACTATAATTTATATAAAAGTGCTAGAACTGAGGTTAAACAAATAATAAAAAATGCAAAACAATCGTGAAAGAGTTCGGATATAGGATAAATGAAAATTACTCGGAGAACTAAAAATTGTTCTTGGTATATTAAAGCAATTAAAAAATAAAGAAGGAAATGTTTTAATAGAGGAAAAAGACACAATGGAAAGATGGAAACAATATTTGAAAGAATTAATAGAATTAAATCAGGAAGAAGAAGAGCATGATGAAAAAGTACAAATGGAAACTGATGGAGAGAATAACATACAACCAATAACAAAGGAAAACATTATAGTAGACCTCAACAAAATTAAATTGGGAAAAGCTCCCGACACAACATGGAATTACGGATTTTTTTTATTATTAGAAAAAATATGGGCAGAGAATATTTCCTATAGAGCCCATTAATTATTACAAAAAAGAAAATAAAAGTGCACAAATGTTAAACACGGGTAACATTAGAAATAAGATAAATATACATTTTTGTTTTGTACTAACTTCGCACTTGTCTTAAACCAATATATAGGAGAAATGGTAAAAGAAGAATTTTGTGACCCACTAAATGAAATTATAATTGAAAACGAATACCCAAAGATTGAAACATTGAAATATTAATGCCAGTGTTTTAAAATGCGCAAACTATAGAGGGGTTATGTTAACAAGCATATACCTGGCAAAGTAGTTACGAAGATAATAGAGACCCGGTTAAGAGAAAAATTGGAAACAACAATAGAAGAATCACAACATGGATTTATAGGAGGAAAAACCACCCACAATTTTCATTTTTATTTTCTTCATCAACCTCAAAAAGGGATTGGATGAAGTAAAAAAGAAGGGATGTTCGGGAAAGCCTGAAAAAGAGAGGAGTAAAAATAAGCATAATATAAATTATGAAAGTTCTATGCAAAAACAACAGAAATAAAGATTGGTTTAAAACAAGGCTGTGTAGTGTATACTGAGCCCTTGTTTTTAGTAGCAATAGATTACACTATAAAGAAGTAAAGAAAAATTCAATAATGTGAAAGTAGGAACATGGAAAATGAAAATGGTAACAATAGAAGAACTAATGTTTGCAGATGACATGATCTTAGTAGCAGAACCTAACGAAAAACTACAACAAAACCTAACCATATATCAAAATGAACTAAAGAAAATAACTATGGAACACAACAAAAGAAACTAATTGCAACAAAGGACAGACACCATAAAATTGAAATAGAAGGAAAAGTATTAGAGCTTGTCAAAATCTATAATTGCTTGGGTACAATTAGGGTGCCTTGATGTCAATTTGACGTATGTGTTCTTTCCAGGGTACGAACAGATCGTTGTCCCCTCTCTCTTTAAAGTAATTTAGAGTGAGAGGGGACAACAATCTGTCCGTACCATGGCAAGGACAAATAACCGAGAGAACAGGAAAAGCGGGAATATTATACAATACTCTAAGAACTACATTCCTGGGAAAAAAGAGAAAAGCAGTTAAAAAGATAAAAACTCAAATAAGTAACTACATCAGGAGGTTGTGAGACCTGATTTATGGCAGTGATTTTTGGGCAATAGCAAAAAGAAATAAAATAGGATAACAGTTATAGAAATAAGGTTTTTAAGGAAAAATGAAGGGATTACAAGAATAGATAAGGTGAGAAATACAACAGTTATAAAACAATTAAATATACAACCAATAGAAAAAATAGTAGAGGAAATACAACTGAGTTGGCTGAGACAGCGACCAAGAATCAGATGAGAATAGCAAATGAAGCCAAAAGACTACCACAGTACAGAATGACATGGACATTAAGAATACATGAAATACCAATAACTTCAAATGTAAAAATTTTACAGCCAAACACCTAATGGTATATGGACTTTTAGATTAAATAAAATAAATAGATCTTCATTGTATGGGGTTTTCTGTTACATGTTTTTAATTGTTTTTGTTTTTTCTACTTATTGTTTTTCAGTTTTTACTTTTGGAAGTGAGTTATGGTAACGTTTCCTTGAATCTCATTTCTCATTTTTGTTACCACGACGTAGTGATCCTATCTGCAGGTAATCTCTAGTACGTTCGTTTCTAGGTTATATTTTTGGCTCTTCTTTTTGATACCAGGATGTCATCAATTTGCATTATTTTCTTCTCTCCTGGGGTTATTCACCTATCAATGATTTCTTTCAAATAGTTAGATTATTAGTGAAGGCTTAGTGGCATATTTATTCTCCATCATCCTTTATGTGTACCTGAAATTTTTGCTATACATTTTTCTTTTCCAATTTTGTGTGTCTAGACCGCTTACTATTATTAATGCATCGTATTTGGATATTTTTTCTATTTCTATCTGCAGGTCTTTGTGTAAATTTGTTCTGCCTCTCTTTCTTCACTAGGTGTGTAGACATTAATTATGATGGTACGAGGAGTGTTCAAATACGAATTATAATTTGAATTGCGCGCCAAAAGACAAGAACATGCACAGAAGTTGTATACATTAATTAATGCTCTGGGGCAAGTCCTGACTTCATTCAGTTGTTAAGTCGTCACAATTCATTTTCGTTCAATTGGCTAGCATGAGTATGACACGTAAAACGTCTAACTTACGCATTTTTGTGGAATAAAAAACAGTGCGCATTTTAAGTTTTTTACTTGAAGTTGCTATATTACAAGGAAGTACATTTGTCTAGTTCCTAGAAAAAAAATTCAAAAACAAGAACTTTTGCAAATTGTCGTTATTGTGCTGAAGTGTATTGTGTGACCATCGCCGATGTTGATTAAAAAAAAATTGCGCTCCGCAATTTACATGTCTTGGTTATGTTGGCACAATAGGGGGGGGGGGAGCTTATGTTTGAAGCTATATCCTTCAAAATCACAGCTGTAAGCACACGTTATTTTGCGAAATCTTCCAAGAACAATTAAGCATTGATTACAAGAAGTACCTATGTAGCATAGCCTACGAGAGAGAACACAGTACCACTAGTAAGGATAAAAAAATTCTACCTACTCTTGTAGTTCCAAGAACAAGAAGAGAGCCGGATATTTTTATAAAACTTGTAAAAAGTTTATATGTTTGAAACACATTACAGTAGTTTAGGATAATTATTATGAGTTTTTTTTGTTAATTTTTTCACCTTTAAGGACCTACAAAAAATACACAGCCAATCTCTGAAACTGATGTGGGTAACGCAATTGTGAACAGATTAGAGTATGATAAAGTTTTGCGAATAAGTAAAATTTTGTTACATATTGAGTTTCTAGAAACAATAAAAAAATGTGATATCATCTGGCAGTATATAAATATGTATTATTACAGACACAAACTTACTTATCGTTTACATTCTAAATAATTCTAAGTGAACGTTCAACTGAGCTGGTTCGATCAGGTCCTCATTAGGACAAAGATGTTAACCAGAATTTGTGTTTACCTTTATAAATGACTAAGTGCAAAATGAACAACATACTTTGACCTTTACAGAAGTAGGTACATAGTGTTATGATTAGATTTGTTGAAAAATTAATTAACAGTGTCTGATGCAATTCTTTTTCAAGGTTAACAACTTCAGTAAGATATCCTCAAATTTAGTGCTGAAATAGAATTGTGCATTATTTAAATGAATATGAACATAACCTAGTAGTGTAGGGTTGCATGTCTGCCTAAGGCTAAGGGGTTGATCAACTAGGTACATGTTATTTTTGGGATGATGAAAGTGATAACATATCTCGACTCGTATTAAAGGATAATACTATACCCACGGGCGTCTCCAGCTTACCTGCCGCCCAGGTGCAAAATTTCCAGTGCCTCCCTCTCTGGGTTGTGGATTATGTGGTTAGGAAAGGTATGTGATGTGAGTTGAGTGAAGCTAAATAGAGAACCATTCCTAATATAAACAAAACGCTTTTATGTATTACTAATCTCACAATCGTATAACATTAAAATATCAAATGCAATACCTATTAAAAGTGGTATATAATATCTTTCAACAATCAAACTCAACTTTTCTTGATTTTCTTATTTCAAATTCTTTCACAATGTAATTTATATCTATGTTAATGTTGTTTTCAATACTTACAGCTAGATTTGATAGCCTTTCTTGTGTCATACTTGATCTTAAATATTTTTTTAAATTTTTAACTTTGAAAATGATCTTTCACCCTCAGCAACAGTGACAGGCAGAGCTGGGCAAATTACTTTTAAAAAGTAATTAATTACTAGTTACCAATTACCGCCCAATGCAGTAATTTAATTACCAGAGATTCACTTACTCACAGAAAATAGTAATTCAATTACCAATTACTTAGTAATTGTAATTGTACAACATCAATTACTTTCAATAAAAATTATTGTCATATACGTAGTTTTATTTAGTAGAACCTTCTTGCAAGTTGCAACTATCATTAGTGTTGTGTCGATTCGTAATCGTAATCTAAAAATGCTTAAGTTTTATGTTTTGTTAGTTATAGTAACCTACATACTCTTTCACTTTTGAAGGTTTTTTGATAATATAATTAAATCTTGTAGCTACATGCACCGTTCACCAAAACCAAAAGTTTTTAGTTTGTTTTCAAGTAAGATGTAAGTAAATAAATAAATTCAAGGATTACAATTATACAGGGTGTCCCAAAAAGATGCGACACCGATTTGGCATAGATTCCTTAGGTTATAATAAACCGATTAAACCTAATATACCTTAGTACAAAGCCCTCCACATAGGTTATCACTGAAGTTGAGCTTTTTATCACGATTGCGGATTTACTTGCCGAGGCCCGTAGGGCAAAGCATATAAACCACATGAGGGATAAAAAGGAACTTCCAGTGCCGTGGGGTACATTGTTTTTTTAAATGGCGAAATTACAACATTTTAACCAACTTTTGTAGGTTATGTTGACGTCGGTTGACGTTTACCTATCGTCCAGCCGCCTACAAAAAGTCGTAAAACAATGGATTACTTTACTGCCCATTTCTCGTATTTTATTTGACGATTTCGACGTTCTTCACTACCGATTTAAAAAAAATAATTTTTTTGAATATCAAGAAATGTCGAATTTCATTTTGGCTACATTTTGTAATTATATTAGAAAAAATAGCACGCTGCAACTGTTATAAAAGTATTTTTCTACTCATGACCATGGTGTAAAGAATACAAGGTGAAACGCTCCCGGGATGGGCAGTCGTTCAGAAAATAGAGGGGAGATGTCAACCAATCCCCGATGGTCCTGCTCAGGAAATCCATCACGGCCGCGATCATGGTGTAACCATGGTT
The DNA here is from genome assembly GCA_940337035.1 of Agriotes lineatus. NCBI lineage: Eukaryota > Metazoa > Arthropoda > Insecta > Coleoptera > Elateridae > Agriotes > Agriotes lineatus. Next base: position 6,706,597 of record OW679199.1, on the reverse strand, counting down.
GCGATCGTACATGTTGCTGGCACTGTCAGTCGATGTCAAATTCGGGGTTAGCAGGTTACATTTTGCGTCAATCTGACACCAACTGACGCAAAACCTAACCTCGAATTTGACATTGACAGCGTCTTCAACAATACACTTCAGTACTACCAATCGTGCCATTTGTCGGACCATGTCCTATTGGTTGAATTTGAGGTCCGCCCACATTCTGCGGAACGTTACACCTTGTATTCTTTACACCATGCTCATGACATTGAAATCAGTCATTTTGACATTGATTCCGGTGGTTGAAGTTGCATTTCAACCACTAGAGATTGAAATGCTCGGACTACCGGGATTTCAAACTGTTTGACATGCAATTGATGACAAGAGAAATGTCACTTTATGTTTAATTTTTTCTAAGGTGCATTAATTTGTTAAAATGAGTGAAAATTCGTAGATAAAATAGTACACTGCTCAAAAAAATTAGGGTAACACTTTTTCAGCCGTGCAGAAATTTTCAAATTAAATACAGACGCAAGTATCAACGTTAGTATATTGTTCCTTCAATATTACTTAACAAGATACAAACAATAAATATGCTGTAAATTAATGGTTTTCTTGAGTAACACCAAACCATTGAGAAGACTACCAAAATCGAAATGTGATTCATCACTTAAAATGTAATAGAAATTCTGTTAGCGCTCAAATACCGAATTTTAGTAGCGCGTGTGCCCTCCATTATCATCAGTGACAACGTGACATCGTCGAGGCATGTTCCGAATAAGACGTCTTAAGATGTCTTGTGGTAAATTTCACAATTCTTCCAGAAGGACCTCGGCCAACTCCTGAAGAGTCTGAGGTGCAGCAGGAAGCTTCCTAATACGCTTGTCGAATAAATCCCAGGCGTGTTCGATGGAATTTAAGTCCGGACTCATGGCTGATCACCCCATCACTTGGATTTGTTGTTCCTGGAGAAAATTTGTTGTTAAATTTCACCCCATCACTTGGATTTGTTGTTCCTGGAGAAAATTTGTTGTTAAATTTGCAGTATGTAATCTACAATTATCCTCTTGTAGGATGAAGCCATCGCCGAAATTGTTCGCAAATGGCACAACATGCTCTTGAGGAATTGTCTCAACATAAATTTGTGCGTTGAGACGTTGGGGAACGACAACCAAGTCGGTGCGACCGTCTATATTGATGCCACCACAACCCATGATCGATCCAGCTCTGAATCGGTCAACTTCCTGTATACATGCCGCAGTGTATCGCTCTCCAGGACGTCTGTACACTCCTATACGACCATCGCAACGAGTTAGACAAAACCGCCACTCGTCAGTAAAAAGCACAGACCTCCATTGTCGAAGTTGCCATTGCACATGTTCACGAGCAAAGTTTAGACGGATAACTTTGTGATTCCTGGTCAAGCGAGGAGCCCGCACAGGCTTGCGAGAAGTCAGATTGACTTCTTTGAGTCGTCTTCTAACCGTCTGATCGGAAATTGTTACACCGGTGGCACTTCGGAGTAGATTTTGTAACTCACGAGCCGTAGCAGTTCGTGGGCGAAGACAAGAATTCACAATATACAGGTCGTCCCGAGGGGTAGTTTTTCTTTTACGGCCTTGTCCAGTTCTCCTGGAATATCTACCCGCTTCTCGGTATCCATGCCATCCTCTGCAGATAACAGATGGAATTGATTGGAGATGGTTTGCTACATACCGCATATATCGACCATCTTCAAGCAAAGCAACAGCCCTCGCGACTTCAATGTCACTTAAATAAAGCATTTTGAACTCAGAAACAGTGAAAAAGTTAAAACTGACGTTTCCTGTGTCCAATGACTAATTTGATGAGTTTCGGATGTTTGCTTTGTGGTCAAAAACCACTTTGTTTTACGTCTTTCTATGCATTTTGGCGTCTACAAAGAAAACGAGCAAACGAATCACCGTAATTCTTTTTGCACTTTGTCAATACAAGTCTAGAGAATAATATAACAAGAAAATATCCTGCTTCCATTATTTGCTGTAAAACTTATACGCGTTCAAAAAAGTGTTCCCCTAATTTTTTTGAGCAGTGTATATGTAACTCGTGGCTGATAAAATTTCAACCACTTGTCCCATAATATACTATTTTTCCATGTTCGTAATAAATTAATCCACTCGTTTTGCATCGCTCGCTCGTAAATTAAACGTTGAACAACTCTCACTTTTCTTAACTTGTAGAACAATGTACTATTAAATACGCCTAACATGAGGCTGCATGACGAAAATATGTAACTTACCTAAGTATACAGGGTGGAGCATTGGATTTTTTAATTGTTTGACAGCAAATTTCTATTTAGATTTTGTAGAACACTACGTGGTGATTCAATTGGCACAACTTGAGTATTTTTTGTTGGCTCAGAATAGATATTTATGCATTAAGGGAGATATGAATATGTTTTTTCCCTGAGGTTGACATGTGTTACAGACCAAGGGCTCTGGCCCGAGGTCTTAAGTCAACCGAAGGTAAAGAACATGAATATCTCCTGTGGTGCATACAATATTTTTTCTACTAACATATTCGTAAAAATAGTATGAAATTTCAAAATGTCATAATGACATTTAAAACTAGAATATAAGAGTAACATCAAGGATTGCCTCATTGTATGGTTGCTAAGAGTTAATTGTAGTTGCATTGTTACCATGAGTTTGAGGGAGAAATAATTTGACAAGTCCCTTGGGAGTTATGAGTAGCTTTTCATATTTTGTTTCTATGACGAAAATGTACAATATCATGTTGCTAATATATAAAATATTTTTTTACTCCTATATGCGAAAGTAACATTTTTTTTTGCCTGTTAGGGGTTTCCCTAAAATATACGTTTGGTTCCGTGGTCGGTTTCCAATGGCAGTGGGAGGGAATATAATACTTTGACTACCGTTGCCATTAGAGACGGGAGGCAATGTGATTAATAATAAATCAACTAACCTCCTGGTTTTCATATTTAAATATTTTTGAATGCAGCTGAATACAAGAGATTGCCACATCAAAAAATGTAAAAGTGTTGAATGTATAACTCTGGACTAAAACGTAATTTCCTTCCTTGCATGATTACAATTGATTAGGTACTGTTCTCGCTAACGCTGAAGAATTAAACTACATCCGCGGGAGGGAATGATACATTTTACTCCCTAGTAACACAAATAGCTATAAAAAATGTATTAGGTAACTTGAAATTTTAAAACAAAATATCAATTTGGTGTTGATCAGGGACTGTTGAAAGTTGACAGGTGACTGATAAACCTAGTTGAAAACCGCTGATTGAAATAAGAATTTGTACAGCAGATACAAAACAGCTGCAAACTATGAAAACTAAGAATGTTTTATCTAACGAGATCGTATCAACAATAAAAGATGTTACCATTCCAACTACTAAAACTTTTTGAAAACAAAAGACAGGTAAATTGACATAATTGAGGATACTTATTCTTTCACAAGTCCAAACACTAACATGTACCTATATTTTACAGATTGTTATAGTAAATGTCCCTTTGTCTTATATTTTAAACCAATGTTTCTGATGAAGCTAACAATGAATTACGAAACGTAAAAGATATTTTTAAATAAAGATAATTTTAATTATGTGTAATGACAAAAACGACAAAATTTTTTACTTACGTTGTGAAAAAAATTTAAATTAGCTGATTTTATCTCCAAATCTGTAAAATAGATGTTTTTTTGTGAGGAAAGTAGAACCCTTTTGGGTAGTTTTATTTCCGATCCAGCGAACGTCTGTTTTATAATTTCACTTAAAAAATAACCAAACACGAACAAAAATTTTCAAACCAGCCGGTACTTCACACCATAAAAAAGTAAATTAAGCGTCCAAACCTAATCGGCGGTCAACGGGACTTTATTTGTCGACTTTACGAAGTATTGTAAAGACTGCGGTTTGGATTCGCAGCGATTAATAATGGCAAATACGTGACATAAACATCATTCCTTCTGAAGCGATGATTAGGGAATTTTCAAGCCCAAATCTGACGCATAGTATCCGCGATCAGATTACCGAGTTAAAAACAAACAATAAACCACTATTAAAGTTCGATACCTTCAACAGAATTAAATATATAGCGGGGTATTCTACAACTGTCGTTGCTTCCTGCATCCTCGTCGCCATTCTTCTCGATCTTCCCATGCCCCTTCCTCTAACTGTCTGGCTCTCATTGCTGTATTTACTCCTCCCATCCAAGTAATACGTGGCCGTCCTCTTTTTTTTCTTTCCCTGGGTATCCATTGCCATAACTTTTGAGACCATCTTGTTTCATCCATGCGCCTGACATGACCGTACCACACTAGTTTCTTCTCCTCAATCACGTCGATAATTGTTTGTTCTATTCCCATTTTTTGTTTAATTTCTTCATTTTTTCTGTGTTCTAGCTTTGACACTCTACAGCTCCTTCTTGCACAGTCCATTTCAAGTGCTCTTAGTCGATTGATTCAATAATATTCCCTCCAAATTGTACGCAAAAACCCTAGAAAAGTAGCTAATCACATTTTACTAAAGTTTGTCGTTAACAGCCTCTTCAGATCCCCTAGAATTAGGAACTTGTCCCCAAATCTGGCAACACTGCTCGTGACGCGTCGTATAAAATGCGATAGTTGCTGTTTTCGACTCTCCAGATAAATTAGGCTTCTATTGCGCGGGGAATACCCTATTGCGGTTTGCTTAATATGTAACTTCTCTTATTTTTTTGCGTTCTGGAGATTTGGCACCCAATCGAGGTCAGTAATTCAGTAATTGAAATACCACAAAGTAATTCAATTGCCACAGGTAATTCAAATACTTGTAATAGTATATTATTATATGAGCGATTATGACAGCCATTATTCACGAAGATGGCATTTGCGCCACAAGCCGAAGGCGCGTGGCGCAAGTCATCTGAGTGAATAATGGCCATAATCGCGAATATAATACGTTATTTTATCTACTCCTATGCAATACGAGTCTTGTGTTCATATTTCCGAATTATGACATTTGTGACAGCTGTTCGCTTCAAAAGTCATTTAATAATAAGAATTAATTTTGTGATTGGCTACAACCTATTGAATAATGAAAATAGAATTTTCTGATTGGTTGCAACTTGCAAACTATTGAATAATGAAAATAGAATTATATGATTGGCTGCAAACTGTGAATTATGAATGGCCATTGTACAGTAAGAGTAGATAAAGTAATTTAAATACTTTAGAGTAATTTAATTACACAAAAGTAATTGAGTAATTGAATGTAGTAATTAATTACTTTCAAAAAGTAATTTTCAAGTACTTTTTAACAAAAATGGATATTCCCAATTACAATTACCGCATTTTGAAAAGTAATTCAATTTCAAGGCAAATACACAAAAAAGAATTTAATTAGTAATTTAATCTAAATGTAATTAATTACTGCCCAGCTCTGGTGACAGGTAATGTTAAATAAATGCGTAAAGCAATCTATATCTACATTTGGGGATATACTAATTAGGTTATTTTTAAACAAATATTTCAAAACGTCTATTGAAGATGTAGACCTGGACGTTGACGCCAAAAAGAATACATATATTTCTTGGACGATGGCAAAAAATTGGTGACTTCCAACGATCTTTTTGCAGCATCATTTACAACTAAATTAAGACTATGTGCTGCACTGCTGCACATGTTACATACAATGCTCTCTAGGATTGGTATTCAACATTTTCTTTTGTAAGACAATTCTTTTGCGTTTCATATAGCACCATTGTCATAGCCTGGTCGCGAATGTCATTAATATTTAGGTTTTTTAATTTTAAATTCAATAAAAACGTAGATAATCTCTGGCCTGTCATGTTAGTAATAGAACAAAATCTCAGAAAATGCTGCCTTATCTCAACATGTTTTAGCGAGGGGTTCAAATAAACGAATCTAAAAACTACTGCAATTTGTTCCTCATGACTGCTGTTTGGTGTACAATCTAAAATAATATTTAGAACGTTTTAGGTTGTCAACTATAGTTTGTTTTATATTTTCGCCTATTACTGTGATTAGTGTATTTTGAATGTTCTGAGGCATATTGCGGTGTTGTGCGTTTTCAATGCAATTTATGTGCTCTGCTATAACATTATCAAATTTTAAAATACTTTCTACTAATTTAAAAAAATTTCGATATCGGTTTAAAACAACTTTTCCGTACTTCCTTTAAAAGTTAAATTTTGTCTGGCTAAATACTGAATGACGTATATAATTCTTTCAATAACCGCCATCCACCTTTTTTCATGATCAATTTGGGCGTACTTTATAGAGTCTACGCTTGTTCCTTTCTCTATATTGTTTTAAACCTACACACTGCCTCACACTATGAAAACGTGTCACTCTTTGTGTGTTTTTAAATATTTCTAGATAAATGACGCCAGTCGTTGTAACCTATTTTATCATTGAAGGCATTCACGGAGCTATTGAATAGCTTAAAGCAAAAACAAAATACAGAATCGCTAGATTTTGAATAAACGAGCCAGTCCCGAATTACTGTTTCATTACTTCGTAAACAATCCTCGAAATAGACTGCCTTTCCACAGCTTTACTAACGATATAGCACTGGCACGCAAGAAATTGTGTGTACTAAGAGAGAGGCTAAGACAAATAAGCACGAAGGACTTATTTATAACCTCAGCGAAAGTGTTCAAATAAATCGTGAAATTACCTACCTACCTTTGTTGGACAAGTCAAAGAGCTTCAACTTTTAAAGGTTAATAACCTGGTGGACCAGGTGTTTGTGTTAAAGGAGTTACAGGCAGAGAGCTATGAACACCAAATAGAAACTAATGTGTTATTTATTGACTTTAAACAAGCCTACGATAGGGTGAGGAGAAAGGAGCTATACAGAGCTATGTTAGAAACAGGAATCAGTAGGAAGTTAGTAAAGATGGTACAACTAACCTTAAAGCACACAGAAAGCAGTATCAAAGTTAAGGGAAAAATATCAGACAGTTTCCAAGTGAAAGACGGGTTACGTCAAGGAGACCCGCTGTCCTCAATACTATTTAAAATCGTATTAGATAAGATTATGAGAGATGCAAACATTAATAGAACTGGCCTGTTATACCATAAAAAACATCAATGCCTCGCATACGCGGACGACATCGCCTTAGTGACAAGAACAAAAGGGGAACTGAGAGAAATTGTGCAGAAGCTGCGGGCCAAAAAGTAGGGTTAGAAATAAACGAGGAAAAAACAAAGTTCATGAACTGGTCAGACAGACAGTTCGTTGAGGGAAATAAGTTTACTGTGATAACGCAGGAGGGAAAAACATACACCTTCGATGAAGTAGCTACTTTCAAATATTTGGGGGTAACAGTCTCAAATAATCCAGGAACTACAGAAGAGATTCGAGCAAGACTCATGAGTGGAAATAAGTGCATGTATGCACTTAATAACATATTTAGAAGTAAGCATATATCAAGAGCGCTAAAAACTCGTGTGTATAAGTCGGTGGTTCGGCAAATAGTAACGTTCGCGAGTGAGACATGGATATTGAGGCAATCAGATATACAAATATTAGAAATATGGGAAAGAAAAGTGCTTAGGAAGATATTTGGAGGTAAAGAAATACAGGGAGGATGGGAAAGAACAAACTTGGAAATTAAACAGCTGTACAATGATGCAAACATAACAGGAGTCATAAAAGCACAAAGGATACGGTGGATGGGACACGTTTGGAGAATGCCAGAGAGCAGGACGCAGAAGAAATTACTGAATAGCAATATGGGAGGAAAAAAGAGAAGAGGACGGCCAAGAGGCAGATGGAGAAAGGAAGTCGAGGAGGATATTAAGAAACTGAATGTGATCAATTGGAAGGGAAAGGCTACAAACAAGAAACTATGGAAAGAGATCGTAATTAAAGCCATGGGCCTACTAGGCTCGTAATGCTTTACTATATACAGGGTGAGGCACATAAAAGTGTTACAGAGCAATAGCACTCAAACTATTGATCACATCCAAAAATGTTTTAGACAAAAGTTTCAGTGTTCAAGAAGGCCGTCATACTGGACCACCCTATTTTTTATCGGTGGAGGCACTGAAACTACGTCAAGGTCAACTCCACTTTTTTAAATGAAACCATGTATTTTTTTTTATGACATTATTACCGATTTGAATACAAATTCAGCGACCTGAAACACAAGGTCATTCTAGTCACGCAAAGTATGAAAATAGTCGAAAAATCGAAAAATGCAACAGTGCAACAAACACGAGTCAACACGACGGTGCAGCACCCCATTATACTCTGTGTTTAAGACAAGTGATGAATGCGATTTTTGGCGAAAAGTGGATAGGACGAGGCGATCCTGTAGCTTGGCCACCTTGATCGCCAGATCTAACATCAGCAGATTAGTTTTTATGGGGTTTTGTCAAAGATCTCGTAATGGCGGTAGCACCTACCACGCCTGACGACATGAAAGACAGAATACGACGAGCATGTACCGAAATTACACCACAAATGTTAGCTGAAGTTAGACGGTCTTTTCATCAGCGAATTAACGAGTGCTTACAAGTCGAGGGTCATCACTTCGAGCATCTTCTGTAGGTAGAACCAAACCAAGGTTAGTGGAAAGTAATTATTCCGATATTTTTCGATTTTTTGACTATCTTCATACTTTGCCAACTAGAATGACCTTGTGTTGCAGGTAGCTGAATTTGTCTTAAAATCGGTAATAACGTCATCGAAAAAAATACATAGTTCCATTTAAAAATCTCGAGTTGACCTTGACGTAGCTTCAGCGCCTCCACCGATAAAAAATAGGGTGGTCTAGTATGACGGCCTTCTCGAACACTGAAACTTTTGTCTGAAACATTTTTGGATATGATCAATAGTTTGAGTGCTATTGCTCTGTAACACTTTATGTGCCTCACCCTGTATATAAGCGAAATGGCCGGAAAAAACCTACTTTCGTTTAAATTTTAAAAAAATCTCCTTTAGATTTGCAATTGCAAATACAATTTCTTATGGTGTAAGAACTGTATATTGCACTGCAAGTTAAATTTTTGTGTTGACGGCAGACTGGAGACTTGCTACAAGACGAAACTGACGTTATGACATGAAACGACACAAAATCGGGAAATTCTCGGTTCAATTGCCCCAATTACGTTACGATATGCTGTAAAAAAAGGTTGCCGGTTCATTCAGAGGAGAAGGGGGGTTTTTTACGACCATAATTAGGGCTACGATTCGATAAGCGAAATAAAGATGTTATATGCCAGACACCATGCCACCACTTTACTTACTAAATCGGGAAAAACACAGGTGTGCTCATTGAGAAAGTGAAAGCAATGACCCGACCTTTCTGATTCAACCTTGGCAGTGCTTGAGCGACAACGAACGGCTGTGCTGAACTTGTCTTACTCGCATTTGTTTACAGCTGGCTGAATCCCTTACACAAAATACACCTGCAAACATAAATCTACTAAAGAAGAGCACAACTAATTAAAAATGAACTATATTAACCTAGAACAATTATGTAGTAGGTGACAATGAACATTAAAAGAAATACTCAATAGAGGTTAATTGTTAAATGCGCAGCGTTTAATCTAAACACAGGCGGTAAACTTGATAACAAACAATCTCACTGCATCAAAAACGGCAACAACTTTAGTTTACACAATTAAATTACTTTCAAACAATAAATCTTGACGGTAAACAACCAAATCTGATTCAATGACGGTAATTACTTTAGTCTCACAACGTTAAGCTAAATGAAATTATTGTCAAAGTGGTGTGTGTCAAAGAATTACTCCGATATAAAAGCCCAAATTGGACCATATCGAATATTATAGACATACAGAAGATTGTGTACATGAAGTTGAGCTGCTAAAACCAAAGAGCTGTGAGTAAATTTAATATTAACTGAAACCATTGAGGTTAGAAAGTTTAACAATAAAGTTGGGAATTGCATGCACGAGTATTGATAAGATAAATAAGGCAAATTCTCAAAGAATAAAATCCACCACGACAAATATAAGATAGGCAACACATTATACAAAGTGAAGATATCGAGGTTGCATACATACAAATCTGTTTCTGTACTGAGTATTACAAAAATACAGCAATGTAAGGAAAATTAAATCAAATTATGAAGTAGTTGAATGAAATAAATGAACGAGAAGAGCGCATAGAACAAAAGTTTGATACATTAAAAGCAGACATGGAAAAGCTTATTATGGAAAAGGAAAAACTAAAAGAAGAAAACGCACAAAAAGCAAGAAGAAAGAATAAGTAAACTAGAAAAGGAAGTAAGAAAAAATAAATTGATAATACATCCGTCGAAGAAGACTACTGCAAATGTCATATTTTTTCTGGACATATTCAACGTAATTGTCACAAATTTGTCTGAATGTCTTGTTTTGTGGCCACACAACTCTGTGCAAGAGGAAACCACCATCAACCACGTATTGTGGAAAGTCGTCCAATATAGATGTATCAGGTTCTGCTCGTAAAGCCTTGTACAGTGACAATTATGTCCCTTTCCTAATAAGACCACCATTCTGTTCATCAAATAGAGCAAGTGGAAACAGGCTCAGTTCGTATATGATTAATATCTTCGAAAAACGCTTATTTTGTGAGTTATAGTAAAAAAAACATTTTTTCCCAGCATCGAAAACTGTATCACGCCACTTAGTACCCTGCAGGGCTTCCGCCAATCAGCGTTGCCCATTAAGTCGCATGTTTTGTTTCAACCAATAGGTGCGGTCACCTGATTGTTTTTGACGCCGCCTGGCAATTTTCAACTACCTTGGAGTCAGGGTTTTGGAGGCTAAAATTTATTTTTGCCCCCTGAATTAGTATCCCGTTAGATTTAACGAATTTAGAGAATTAGCACCTTGTGAGAACCCCATGACGTCATGTAGAGATTATGTTTCATTAATTACGTCAGATGTGATCATTATGAATGCATAATTTTGGCATTTTGACTTAAATTAACCAATGTTTTTATTTTAATCTGATGGTAGTTGCATGCGACCTCCCTTTGAATTTGTGTGTAAAACATTCTAGCGGTAACAAACGACCAAAGGTAAGTTTCATTTATAAGGAGTTGGATGGATGCCGCTGCAGCAGCTGTCAGCACACCTGGGGATCGCTTCTTTTCCGTCTTATAAGTGTCTGTTTTACAGATTCAAAAATGGTGGCGCTTAAGGCATTTAACCCCTTTTTAAGTGATCAGACCCTTGCCCGGTGTACTGATTATCGAAAAATCCTACGACCGACCTTCCCGACGAGTCAGCCGGCACCCTTTGTTATAGTAATCACATCACTCTCCGGGCAAGCGGTACTTGTAATTACCAAATCATTGTCGATCTAAGGTCCTGCTCTTTATTATTGTCATAAACTCGTTTAATCGTAACAAACTAGTTCATTTGTTGTAATCACGTTTTGTGTTGTAATATATTACCAAATAAATACGCTTGTTCTAACAGAAATTTCGTTTATTTAAACTGAATACTACATTTATACATTTTAATAATACAAAATGGATGGTTACATATGGTTCTGTAATGGCCAATATGAAATTAGGAAATATTTCAAAATTTTGTAGCTCACGTTTATGTACGCAAGTGAAGTTAATATCCATAGTTTAGGCAATTTGCTATATTACAAGGAGCTCCACATCAGTAATTGTACAAGTGACAATAAGAAACTACACATCAGTTATCATTCATATGGTGGCATTACATTTTATAATTACTTTGTGCAAATTCATCAGTGGTAAATTAAACAGGTAGAATTTCCCTCTTCTATTTGTCACGATATGTCTAACCTTCTGTGTGTTTCTTCATATGTGCAACTAAGTTACCTTTTCGTGTAGCCTTATACTTACAAATTGAACAGGCAAAAGGTTTTTCTCCCGTATGAGTTTTCATATGTCTCACCAAATTACTCCTCTGGGTTGTTTTATACTCGCAAATAGAACAAGAATTGGGCTTTTCTCCTGTATGCGTCCTCATATGTTCAACTAAAGTGCACTTGTCTCTTGTTCTATATTCGCAAACTGAACATGCATATGGTTTTTCACTCGTATGAGTCTTCACATGATTAATTAAATTACTTCCGTGAGATGATTTATAATCACAAATCGAACATGCGTAGGGTTTTTCGCCTGTATGCAACCTCATATGTTCAACTACTCTACTTTTGTTTCTTGCTCTGTATTCACAAACGGAACACGCATACGGTTTTTCGCCTGTATGCGTCCTCATATGTGCAACTAATGTATTCTTATCGACTACTTTATACTCACAAATAGAACAAGCATAAGGTTTTTCTCCTGCATGCCTCTTCATATGTTTAACTAATGTGCTTTTTTGTATAGTTCTATATTCGCAAACACGACATTCATATGGCTTTTCCCCTGTATGCATACTCATATGTTCAACTAATCTATTTTTCTTTCTTGCTCTATATTCACAAACGGCACATGCATACGGCTTCTCTCCTGTATGTGTCCTCATATGTTCAACTAATCTATTTTTGTTTCTTGCTTTATATTCACAAACAGAACATTCATACGGTTTTTCTCCTGTGTGCATCTTTGTATGTTCAACTAATCTGTTTTTGTTTTTTGCTCTGTAATCACAAACAGAACATGCATATGGTCTTTCTTCTGTATGGGTCTTCATATGTTCCAAAAAATTACTGCTCTCTTCTGTTTTATATTCACAGATTTTGCAAAACGTAAATGATTTTTCTACAAGGCTTTCGTTTTTTGTAGGGCACGTAACATCTAACTCATTTTTTATATCTAGTGCCTCCTGTTTAATTGTCATCATCTGATAAGTTGTGTTGTCAAAAGTGCCTTTGAAATCTTGTGCAAGTAAGTTTCTAACTGCTTCATTTTCAACGACTCCACTGGTCGTTGGATTGCACCAACTATATTCAACTAATTCATGCTTCACATTCATTGTTATAATAAATACGAAGAGTTTCAATGTATCAAGTACATTAACTGTAAAAAATCAATATAAAGTTGGATTAGGTTAAGTCGCTTATTTTTATTTAAAGTTACATAGCAAATATCAGACAACTGCATCTACTTCTTTTACTTACCTGGAATTTAACCTTGAAATATGAAGTTCAAATGTGTAATTCATTCGAGAGATCGCTTAGCAAACACCACAGGACAATACCTAATGCACAAAACAATAACTAATACCTAATGCAAACACAATGGTGCTAAAAATTGGGCGTTCAATGTAAATATAGGTCGTTTATAACCTTTGGTGAGTCCCTCGAAGTTTTATGCAGTAGATTCCTTTGTATTGTACGCTAGCGTGGTAATATTGCAGGTTGCAGGGCGTATGTAAGTTACAAACGAGTGCGTTAGACGAGTTATGTAAGCACACAAGTATATTAATGATGCATTACGACACGTGTATTATACTTTTATCCACAACTTCCCAAAATTGAGAAAAGTGGATCAAGAAAAATGTCAGATCACTCAGATCTATCATTTTCAAAAATATTTTAGTAGGCAAATGTCATTATCTTAGTCATTTGACACTATTTCAGTTAGGCAAAAAGACTATAAGCTGGGCAGCCTACGGAAAATTAATTATATGATGAAAGTGAAATTACCAACAAGACTAAAAACAAAAATCTATAATGAGTGCATCCTCCCCGTTGCCACTTACGGATGTGAGACCTGGGTATTATATAAAAGGACACTAAACACAATGCAAGTACATCAGAGAGCAATTGAGAGAAAAATATTAGGAATATCACTTAGAGACCATAAAACTAACCAATGGATAAGACAGCGCACTAAAGTTAGCGATATAACCCAGAGAATATGTTCCCTTATGTGGCAGTGGGCCGGACATGTTGCTCGACATAGCGATAAGTGGAGCGGCAAAATAACAAGATGGCGACCCTGGGGTGAGAGAAGAAGCTTGGGAAGACCACCGCAAATGGGTACGACGACCTAAAAAGATACGCAGGGTTGAACTGGTACCAAAGAGCCCAGAACAGGAAAAACTGGAAAGACATGAAAGAGGCCTACATCGTATCGATGGAGAGAGGCTAACTGAAGAAGTTAGGCAATGAAGCCATTACACCACTAGTGGTGTAATGGAAGTTAGTTACATTGTATAGAACAACTCCCCTATTGTTTGAAAGTGCTTACCTTGTAACCTTCTGGAACAAGTTCCCTATTGTTTAAAAGTGCTTACTTTGTAAGCTTGTATGCACGCGCATCCTGTCACGTGCATTCTTGGAAGATAAGCCTATCTTAGTAGATAAGCAGTGATGTATAAGTTAGTAGTGTGACATTTTATATTTAGTTCCTAAAAATAAAAGTGTTTTTTAAAAAGTCGTTTCGACGGTCTATTTAACTGGCGCAGTCGGTAGGATGAACAAGGGCTTAAGAGGTTTTTCGAAAATTAAAAACCAATTTCGCGATTAAAGATGCTATTCAACTAGGACCAAAGACATGCAAAATTGAACTGAACAGCTTCCAAGAAAAACAAGAAGTGATGAAAAATAAAAACAAACTTAAAAATGTAAGGGGTAAAATTTATATCAAGAGCGAACTTACTAAAGAAGAGGTAGCTATTCAACAAAAGCTTAGGAAAAAGACAGAGGAAGAAAGAAATGCGGGTAAGAAAGTCAAACTAGGTTACCAGAAAATTACAATAGGAGATACGGAATGGCTATGGAGTAGAAGAGAAGGAAAATTATTAATAGCTAAAGAAAAAGAAAGAGATGAAAATCCAAAAAACGGAAAAATAAAAAATCGACTAAAACTCCAATAACGACCCAGGCAAAGTATTGGAATGGTCTTAGGCCCTACAACTCAACCCTGATAGCGTTGACAATTTAATGGACATTTCAATAAGCACAGGGTTAAGATGTTTTATATAACTGCAATGCTGAAACTTGAATTTCACAGAATAAATCCATTGGTAAAGAGATGCCAGTAATAGAGTAGTAATTGAATAGGGAACGCAAAAGGCAAAGCTCATTTCTCACAGGGATCTAAGTTGACTGTCAGATCAATTTAAATAATAAGATTGTGCAAAAGTAATGGCCGAACCAAAAGAAATTATTAATTACAAAAAGGTTTGCTATGTGCAAGAAAATGAAGCGTGGAATTCAATTAATTTAGACAGTGAGGTATAAGCCAGAATAAACTAATTATACGTTGCAAAGAGCAATTAGAAAGCAGGCAAAAAGGCATAAATAGCAATTATGAGAAGCAGACAACACATTATAAAGCAAGGGGAAAAGCAAACAGCATGATAGGAGAAATACGAGTGAAAAGCAAACAGATGGACATCTAAAAACAACTGTGCAGGAAGTGAACTCTAAATAAAGTAATCAGTGCAATTACGCTTGTGAACAGAGAAAAACAATTAATAAAACGTGTGGTGGCGCCAAGAAAACATTTTAATAATTAAAAATGTAGACAATATTTTAGATATAAGAAATTTGTAAATATAATAGTTTTATTTTAAGATGTAATTGATTTGAACTTGGTTAATTTCCGTTTATATTAATATTAGATTAGCTTTTGTTTATAACGGATTAAAAATGAGAACAAAAGAATAAATTATAAGAAATGACAATGTAAATTGTGCTCCACTTTAAATCATATTTTTGCATAATAAATGAGCATTTTTCAACTTAAAAAGTATACCGTTTTAATTAGTGCAGATCCCAGTTGGTGTGGTGTCGTTTGTGAGTGTTTCCGCACCCAAAAATTAGAAAGTTTACGAGGGGGCCCTTTCCGAGAAGTTAGCAGCCGTTCAGCTCAAATTTTCGATCTCTGCCTGTAGCCAAGGAAATCATCGCAGCCTAGAGCGGAAGATTCCAGGGCGTAGAGCAGCTCTGTAGCTACGTCTCCAGGAGGTTTCACCACGAGGGAGTCCGTAGCAGCTTCAGAATTTTAACGGCGTTACTCCAGCGATACGAGGAGTTCGGCGAAGTATCAGGTACCCAAATTTGGCTAAAATTATCAACGTTAGGCCCGTGAAAATTACGTGCATGATAAAGGAGACATTACTTAAGAAGATCCAAGCATTTCCGCGGCTATAAAGGAGGTGCAACTCGCAAAACAAGCGGATTTATTATTTGAGGTTATGCGAAGGTGAAACCGGATGCGGCCGAAAAACAATTGCTAATTTCCGCCAGCAGCGTCTCTTCTAACGTTATAAACAATTAATTGCCTGAAACAGAGATAATGAATGCCGCCAAAGCGCGAAAATTTAAATAAATACCTGTACGAACTTTCACGATTTTAAAACGTCAACCAAGCAATCTTGCATACGGAATCCATTTTGTGTAATATTTGACCTACTTTCAAATATTTTGCTTATGCGTATTGGAACTAAAGTGGTAAACAGAACCGTACTCAAATAATTTGTAAAATTACCCAAACAACCAGGAATCCAACTGAGTTAGAGTGATTGCTTTCTTAAGAGCTAGCGTTTATTTATCATTATTTGCAAGCAGATAAAATATAAAAACGGGCATATAACCATTTATTTTAACAAGTAAAGTAAATACGAGTTACTTTTTAATCAGCTTGAGAATTAATTTTATTCCAATCAAAATATTGTGTGGAGGCTCTAACAATTTAATATTTAATATAATTATAGAGAGCTATCCATCGCAGTATATGATTAAGATAGCAAAGGTAATACATTTATAATAGGCACGTGGAATGTTAAAAGTATGACAGGAAGAGAAAAAGAGTTGCTCGAAGAGTTCGATAGTCATAATTTACAAATATTAGGTTTAACGGAGACTAAAAAGAAGGAAAAGGGATGTGTCAGGCTAGATGATGGACATGTGTTGATATTTAGTGGTGTGGAGAAAAAGAGGTATGCGGAAGCAGGAGTAGCTTGCTTGATAAGAAAGGATTGGGAAGATAAAATTATTAAATGGGATTGTGTAAATGAAAGACTAATAAAAATTAAGCTCAAAAGAACGGAACTTGGGGAAGTAGATGTAGTCATTGTATACGGTCCCAACGACAATGAGAGCAAAATTATCAAGGACAATTTTTATGAACAGCTGCAGCTACTAACCGAAGAGATGGATGGGGAGGTATTAATAATACTAGGTGACTTGAACGCAAGGGTAGAAAATAAGAGCAGCAAATACGGGAACGCCATTGGTTCATTTGGCGAAGGCATCTTAAATAGGAGTGGAGAAAAACTACTAAATTATTGTATACAAAACAACTTAGTAATACTAAACACAAAATACCAACACAAAACTATTCATAAAATTACAAGAGAGATGCCCTCTAGAAACGAAAAGTCGATAATAGATTATATTATAACACACTACACAAATAAGCATCTATTTAAAGATGTAAGGGTAAAAAGAGGGGCCGAAGTAGGAAGCGATCATTACCTGGTAACGGCCACAATGTTAGTGCAAAAGAAAGAACAGCAACAGAAAAATAACAAAGCAGAAGAAAAACTTAAAATTAAAGTGCAAATGTTGAGAGATGAAGAAATACAGAAGAAATTTAGAACATGTATAAATAAAAAAATAAATAATATGAAAAATTGTGAAGACCAACAGGAGTTAGAGAATATGTGGACTAGATTCAAGAATGTAATAGTTGAAGCAATGGAGGAGTGCTGTGGAAAAATTTAAAAAAACAAATAGGAGGCAAACTCTATGGTGGACGTAGGAAATCAGGAAAGAAGTCAGTGAAAAGAAAAAGAGATGGAAACGATATTTAAATTCAAGGAAGCAAGAGGATTATAACAATTACAAGAAACAGAGAGATATAGTAAAAAAAGAAAGTGTTGGAGGCTAAAAGGAAAGATTGGGAAGAGTTCGGGCACAAACTAGAAAGAAGTTGCAATACAAATCAGAAGCTATTCTTGCTGGTTTTAAAAAATTTACGAAGTGAAAAGCAAAAGTCACTGTAAGGTATTTATGACAAAAACGGGAAAACGATCACGGATAAGGAAACAGTTATAAGAAGGTGGGGAGAATATTTCAAAGATCTGTTAGACTTAAATGGGAAATCAGGTGACAGTACTCCTACAGATACCAATAAAGGGACGCAAGCACAAGAAAAAGAAGACGGGATAACAGAGGAAGAAATGTTTTAGGCAATAGCAAAGATGAAGCTAGGAAAAGCGGCAGGCCACGATGGTACACCGCCCGAAGCACTGAAGTATATGGGAAGAGCTGGACAGGAATTTTTGCTGAGAATAGTCAACATAGCATGGAAAACGGGAAAAATACCTAAAGATTGGGAAGTAGCAGTAATCGTGCCGATATATAAGAGCGGGGACCACAGAGCTTGTGAAAACTACCGTAGAATATCACTTTTGAGTGTTCCAGCAAAGATCTATGAAAGAATGTTAGAACAACGACTAAGAACCGCTGTGGAAGAACAACTAGAAGCACAACATGGTTTTCGCCCAGGGAAGAGCACACAAGATCTGATATTCACTCTACGACAAATATCGGAAAAGCGATCCTACATCACCGCTCAGTATATATCTCCTTTCTAGATGTAATAAAGGCGTTCGACTCATTACCAAGGAATTTAATATGGTGCTAGAGAAGAAACAGGTAAATTCTAAACTTATAACCGCAATCCGAAGTTTATACAATACTTGCAGAAACTATGTTCGTACAAACAAAATGGAGTCACCGGAATTCTTATCCCACCTGAGAGTTAGACAAGGAGGTACGCTAAGTCCATTCCTGTTTATAATAGTGATATACGATATAATAAAACAGTATAAACCGAGAATCAAAGGAGTAAACTGGGGATATTATCGACTACAACAAAATAGCATATCGGAATTAGCTTTTGCAGATGACTTAGTATTACTTGCTAATAACCATAATTCTTGCAAATAGAAACTTAAAGATAAATGTAAAAAAGAGTAAAGGGATGATAATATCTAAAGGAAAACAGAAATTGATATTACAGCTGGATAGCTACAGATTGGAGCAAGTGGAGGAGTTCAAATACTTAGGGTCTGTAATATCCTAATATCCGATGATGGAACGATAGATGCAGATATAAACAACAGGGTAAACGCGGCAAATAGATTGTTTTTTGCAATGAACAAGGATTTTGTAAACCGGTCGACGAAAATTAGAGTGTACAGTGCAGTGTTATGTGCCAACGCTAATGTACGGATGTGAAACCTGGGCCTTAAATCCGAAACAGAAAAGTCGTTTACAAGCAGCAGAAATGCCATACCTCAGAAGAATAACAGGACGAAGAAGAATTGATCGGATAAGGAATTAAATCATAAGGACAGAGCTGGGAGTGATACCACTGAACACGAAAATTCAAAAACAGCAGTTACATTGGTTTGGACACCTCGCACGAATGGAAGAGAGAAGACTTCCCAAAAGAACTTGGAAGATCCAGCTGCCGTACAAAAGAACCAGAGGGAGACCAAGGGAGAGTTGGAATGAAGGCATTGCGCAACCCCTGAAAGAGAGGCAAACAACTTGGGGAGAAGCCGAGCAGATGACGAAAGATAGAAAGAAGTGGAGAAATTTTGTCAACTTGACAACATCGACACCTGTAAAGATACAAGAGGATGAGATTAAGTAAGTAAGTAAGTTCGCACCTTTGGATTTCAATCCGTAATTTTTCATCGATTCTACCATCCCATCCCGGACCTTCTGGACGCCTACAGGGACAAACATCGCTCGTACGAAGAACCTCTCCGTCGATTCCAACTTCTGCAGTCAACCCCTGGTTATTGTAACCACTTGGTCATTGGGACCATCTGATCATTGGGATCACCCGTGCAATTGAGGACAACAGGACTCAGCATAGCAGTCCATTTTGAAGACAACAGGACCTAGCAGTTTGCAGCCCGTTCGTCAGTTTTAACGCACAATGTAAATGCATATTTACAATTCAAAGAAAAGTAACATTTTCAAAGCATCAGAGTAATGCAGTAATAATTTCCAAGTGAAACGAAATTAATAATGAATTTAAGGTAGAACACCTAGAATTTTATTTTGAAAAAATTGTAATAATAGTAACAATTCAAACATGGTTGACCAAAACACAACATTGTTTTCCTCACATTTTAGTGTAGTATTATTAAACGAAATACAGTCATGCGATGGAAATCAAGCAATTTTGTCAGAATTCATTAAATCCGCAGAGATCGTTGCGTATAAATTTTGTACAGGGACGGATTTAAAAACCGTATTAATTTCAAACTTTGCAGACCAAAGGTCAGAATTACATTTTTTAATTGACTTGACTAAATTAAAATAAAACAGAGACAATTCGATAGAACTTTTTAATAAAATCAGAACGCATTTGGCAATTTATAATTCAAAAGTTCATTGAATAAAGAACCTCAAGCTATTATAAATCATAAATTAAAAGCATAAATCCAACCTCATTGGAACAAGCATTAAGTATTGTAAAGGAACAACTAGATATTTTAATCAAAATTCTAACTATTTTAAAAGGCCTACATATTTAAAAATCAAAATCACTCTCGAATAACCCAAACTATAACACATTTGCACCCAAACCAAATTTCACCCAAGAAATAGACCTGAACCAATGGACTTCAGTACCATGAAAATACCAGCTACTCAACAATTAAATGCTCATAATAAACATCGAGCTAATTCTCGAAATGTTACTATAAATTCTAATTAATTATATCATCACAGTAATGTTCAACAAGAAAATTCTCCAGATAAATATGAAAACCTAACTGAATTTATTCGAAAATTCTTAAGAAAATTCAGAATACAATCAATTAGATCTTTCTTTCAAGCTGAACCCCAAGCGCAATTCAACGAATCTCAAAACTGGAGTACTGTCCCAGATTATTATGAAACTCTAGATTATTATGAATTTCCTGATCCAAACGATACCGTAAATTTTCTTTAAGAGCCTGGGAAAAACATTTTACATTTTAATCTTAACCCTAAGTCAAACCTTCCGTATATTATTATTCCCGCTACCGGAGATAAATTACTAATTGATACTGGTAGCTCACAAACAATAATTTCCCCAGAATTCGTACAAAAACATTTTCCAAATTGTATTTATGAATCCGATTTCGAGATAGTTGCATCTCATGGAGCTTCACAGCATTACCTTGCTGCAGATTTACCTATTCCCAATCTTTTTTATGAAGACGGAACACATACATGCTATGTATTCAATTTTCACCAAGACTACGTTGGACTTATTGTATCCGACCTACTTTCAAATTTATCCGCACGAATAGATTAAGTATAAGTGGATGCACATTCAAACAGAACGAACTACGATACCATTTTACAATAACCCATCAAAAACTAAGCAAGAAATTCAAAAACGAAATAAATGCAACTTTTCCAAGCTTAAAAATCAAGATTTTATCAAAAAACTTATAGTACCTCCGCGTAGAGAATTTTACCAACAGTAGGAAAGAATGGAACTAAATTAGCCCCAAAATTAAAATTGAATGAAAAATTAATTATGCCTTCAGCATTAGTGAAACTACACAATAATTGGTTTAAACAAGCGTAATCAACACTTCAAACGAAACACAAGAAATTAATATTTATAATCCCTTATTTTTAGAAGAGTATGAAACCGATAACAAAAATCAACCTATCAAACTATTTTAATATAAATAAATCAACAATTTCAAAAATCAAAAGTATTTTAAATAACAACTTAAGGAAAAATTTAAGAGTAGATAATTTAAACGAAGATGAAACAGCTCTTTTATCCGACTTATATTTTCAATATAGATATATTTTTTATTCGCCCGAGATACCTTTTTCTGTAACAAATTTGACAAAACACCACATTAGGACTAAAACCAATGCACCTATATTCACTAAAACGTACCGTTATCCCCATGTTCATGGCGAAGAAGTGTATCGCAAATTAAAACTAACGCTGAAGGCATTACAACATTGAATACGAATGCTGTCCCAACTCTTCTTATATCCTCTATTGCTGGAAATGTTTCTGCGTGTTTCGAATCGCTACCATCAACATCCAACTGTACGAGTGCATCTTCGACTGTAGTTATTAACAACGCAGCCATGACCGAGGTTTGTACACATTTGTATGTAACGACGCTAAATTGTATGCAAAATTTACTTGTAAATTTATGAAAATATTAAGCATTGTTGCATACAGAAAATTGGCTGCTAAATTTGTTGATGGGACGTTGCGCTGAGTAGACGTGGTGTGCCAGCTGCTGCTAAATTTTATAAATATTGTGATTCTCCTAATATAAGTGCGTTACAACATGCCTGTTACTAGAAGAGGTGAAGCCATTGAACTATAATACTACTGGAACGCGTGCGCTGCACTACGGGAATGAGGATCGGTTGTTAGACGAGTGCGGTTGCTGTGGAAGGGATGCGCATCTTTGTTCCACTCAAGCGCGTATATGATACAAATGCTACCTTGCAATGAATTCGGCCCAGGTGCGATGTAACAGGTAGAAAACGCGCCTCACAACATTTATCAGGCTTTCGAGAAGAAAAGAACAACTACAAAGTGAATGTTTAATAGATACATACCCAGTTATTAACAAACAAACAAACAAAATAAAATACAAAACTTAAATGTAACTATATTACTTCCTTTTACATGTTAAAATATACGTTAGGTAATATATTAAATGTGATAAAACAATATTGTTTTATTCAATTTATGCCTCAGTGTTGCTTTCTCTCCTAGTAATTGTAATGTTTTTTTTTTGGCGTGAGTTTGAATTCTAATATCTGCATAGGTACTAGCAACATATTTAATCATCTGCACCTCATGCAAATCAAACATTTCTACCACAGGGTGAGGCGGTTGAAACAGGGTATTTAATTTGCCAATAAAATGTTGCATAACTGTTGTAATTAAATTTCTTTTAAAATGGTATTTCCCCAAATAACCATTATTTAACTCAGCCCTAAATGCCCTTTCTGCATGACGGATAATTTCAAACACTGCAGGTGAAGGAAAATATAATTTGCCATTTGATATATATTTAGTAAAACTACTTTCATTATTGATATCCACCAGACAGTAACCGTTATGGTCAGTAGATTTTTGCATTATCATATTTTGACAAAAGCAGCATGAATTGTTTTTTAATATTTTCCGCACAATTACACCACCAATATAGTACAGAACATTATCTTGAAACGAAGAAAGTGTAACACATCCAATGGCAGATGTTAATTTATTTAATTCGTCGTCTAGTTCGTCTGTACTTTGATTTTCAACCACGTTTCTTTTAGGATTTTGAAAATCAAATACCGATGCAAGGTCTGAACTATAACTCGTGCAACAATTGCCATTGATACTTGGCTGTACACTATTACTAAACAGTAACTTTCGTAGAGCCCATTTAAATTGAAGAGCATTTGGGTTGTTATTCCATCCCCCTCGCGACCGAATACATGAAAAATAAAGTTCCAAGTGGTCTTGAGAACACTTATAAGTCAGAAAGTATTTCAGTGGGTTTTCTGTACGATTGAGTAAAAACAGTGCCAGATTTTCAAAGCTGTAAATATTTATTAGAAAACCCAAGGCAAATGTCTTCCTTGCATGCTGCAACACACAACGACCATTTATTTTTAACTGCTGTATATAACTACGAGTGTCTAAGAAAATGTTTTTCCAGTAATCACAGTTCTTTAGATACAGTGGAGATTTATAGCCGCGACCAAATGGGATTCTTGAATTCATTACATCAAATATTCGGTCAAATATTTTTAAAAATTCAACTGTGGCCTCACTGCCCTGGAAATCGGGATTACCGGATTTTCGTAAAAATTCAACAGCGTTAGCTACACTGCTACTAATAGTTTGTGCTGCAAGACGTACATTCATTTTTTTATTACCGAAGTCAATATGACATCGTGTTAAAGAATTTGCGAGTTTTAGATCTTCTTTTTCCTGCAGTGCATGTAATTTTTCAATATATTTAAAATCAATATTTCCAGTTGGCGAACTTAAACTAACTTCCGCGAGTGCATTTCTTAACAATTTCAGAACGTGACATGGATCTAATATGCAAAAAATTTCATGAAAACTTTCTTGAGCCTCATCATCACAATTAAGATTACTATTAGCGGTTTTAGGATGAATAAATTTAAATTTAGATTCAATATTCGGTAAATTTAATTTACAACCCAATGTCTCAAATGTTTTTATATTGGTAATGCAACCATCACATGTTATAGATCTGACATGAATATTGATCTCAAATAATTTTCGAATTGCCATCAAAATAAATTGTTGCTGTAAAATGGCTGTTATTTTGTTTACAAAAAAATACGCAACAGGGCATTTAAAATTTTTCGTATATGAAACTATTTGAAAAACCAATGCCTCGGTAGCCATTTCTTCTGGATTTGCAGAAGCAATATCGCCCAAATCAACGTAACCACAATGTTTATCTTGTTTCTTGTCATAAATTATTTGAGAACGAATGGCCATTGAGTCGAAGATTAAAGCAACATCATTCAAATAATCATATTTTAAAGCCTGTTCTTTTAAAAAGTCAAAAACCTCATCCAAGAAACCAACCTCACAGTTAAAAGAAGAAACCCATTTTCGCAACATCGCAGCATGTGGTAAACATAGTTTTTTTCGTAAAAAATTGTAGGCTTTTGGCGAATAAAAATAAAGGGTTAAAGCAAATTCCTTCATTTCTTTGCTATATCTTCTTTGAGATGGTTGTACCTTAGCATTTTTAATTTCACTCGTGAATAAATTTAAAGAAAAACCTTCAAAATTATTCAAGAGAACCTCTTCAACAACATTGTCTGACTTCGAGTTTTCCTTTAAATGTTGTATTAAATCCTTCATTGTATTAATTTTTGTTTCCTTTCTAGAAACCTTTTGTTGGAGGGTCTTAATTTTTCGCTTATACATTTTGATTTCGGGTAGAGATTTTCTAAGCAGCCGAGGTGAAGTTTGAATGGATATATCTCTTGTAACCGAAGAAATAGAAGCTCCCTATAAAATATTAATGTTTAGTGGTATTCTTTTTTCCTTTCTTTCTTTTTCTTAGTCCAGGAAATCGGTGTCAGAAAAGGGTGGTTTGAAGAAAAAATCCCGGGCTTAGGTTTTATGACTGATCTTTATGTTTTCAGGTGTGCTGAATCCGAATTTCAACTTTGCCGCGCGCTATCGTGGTCGCCTTTAGCCGAACTTTGACAATTTATTTAAATTTCATGGTTTTTTTCTTGTTTATTTAATATATATCGTACTAAATTTTATTCAACATTGTTCGGGGTAGTACTTTATGCTTTCACGTGTGCTGAATGCAAATATAACCCTCCCGACCCTCTACGATTACGGGAAATGCCTAAATTTGACAATTTAATTAAATTTTATAGGTTTTTTTCCTAGGTTTTTAAATTTTTTTCGCTATATAAATCGTACTAAATTTTATTAAATAAAATTCTGGGTGGTTTTTTATGTTTTCAGGTGCCCTAAATCCGAATATCATCCCCATGACCCCCTACAGGTGACCTAAGTAGCCGAAAACTTGAAAAAACCTCAAAAAACTCCGAATTTTCTATTCTGCTTTTTTTCTACAAAAAGTCGATTTTTGAGCTGTTTTCACCTATTCCATAGGTTCTTTGGTGTGCTGAATCCGAATTTGATTCCCATGAGCCCTTACGATCACTGTATAGTAGTTACTACTCGTAGAAAATTAAAAATAAGAAACCAGTGCTGCCACAACTCTCGGTAGTTTTGGTATGTGAAGCAGGAAATTATTGGGAAAATCGTACGACACTCATTAATGACCAATAGAAAAATTAGTTCACGAGCCGTATCCAAGACAACAAAAAAATTTTTTGGAAATTTTTTGTAGGTAGACATTACTTCTTTTGAGGGTTTGTGTCGTTACGATTTTCTTACCGAATCTCCATTCGAGCATTAATTCATATCCGGAAATTATTTTTCGTGCATTCAACAACGTCCGAATTTGCCCTCGCGTCCCGCTCGGGCAAATTAATACGACGTTGTTGGAACGCACTCAAAAAAATTTCCGGAAAGAATTAATGCTCTTATGAGATTATATGTGAAAATTAACAAAACTCAATATATAAAAACAAATTTTATTTCCCAAATGTGGAGAGGTGAAATTATTACAAAAAAAGAGGGAACACTGATAAAAACTAATTTAAATCATTTGTTAGAACAGTGTAGGAACGCATACCGTGAGACTATGTATCAGAACATCTGCGTTTGGTAGAGCGTGAGGCTGTAGCTGTATCTTGGAGCTGGTGGGCCTGAGTCGAGGGTCCTGGTTCTGGTGGGTATTCATTCTTGGATGGAATGGTGAGCGGTTTATCATCATCTGGAACAGAAATGATGGAGAGGTGAAATGATTGCAAAGAAGAGGGAACACTGATTAAAACTAATATAAATCATGTGGTAAATAGTGAAGGAATGCGTACCGTGCGACTGTGTAGAAGAATATCTGCGTTTAGTAGGCAACTCCAAGAATAAAGAACGATTTATATCCTATCTCAGGAATAAGTTTGCCGAAGCCAACATTACAACTTACCAGGTAGTGGAAGATGCTGACACCCTGATTGTAGACACTGCTCAGTCCTTGGCTTCGCAAAAAAAAGTGTGACAGTGGTTGGAGAGGATGTTGATCTTCTTGTGATCATGATCGGAAAGAAAACATCCGAAAACGTATACTTTATCAAACCTGGAAGAGGAGCAAGGCCATCCATCTTGTACCATCCATCCACTGCCGTGGATGAAGAAGTTGCAGGTTTCATACTCCTTCTTCACGCCATCAGTGGGTGCCATTTCACTTCTTCGTTTATAATCAGGGGAAGATGAAATGTTTGAAAACATTGCGAAAGGATCCTAAGCTCCTGAAAACGTTGGAAGTTTTCTATGGTCCCGATGCCGACAAGAAGGCACTGATTGATGCGGGTGAAAACTTCATCATATCTTTATATGGATCCTCCCCCTACAGCACCACATTGGATAGATTAAGATACAGACAGTATGTTACAGCAGCGTACAAAAGTAACTGTAACATGGCAATTCTCCCTCCAACGAGTGCTGCAGCACAGCATCATATATATCGTACGTTTCACCAAGTGCAAGTGTGGCTGGGAAATCCATGTGAACCCATCCAATGGGGATGGAAGAAAGTAAAGAATGGACTACTCCCAATTTTGACGGATCTCCCACCAGCACCGCCAGAGCTACTGGCCAAAATTTCGTGTGGGTGCAAAAAAAATTGCTCACAGAATTGCGGCTGCAGACATGTAGGACTGTTGTGCACCAGCATCTGCAGATTCTGTGAAGGAAGATGCAACAATGCAGATCGTGTTGATTTGCTCGAAGAGGCAGAGCAGGAGGGGCTGGAGACTGACGACGTTGTGATTGCTCCTGAAACCGAGAACAATGAAGGTAAGAAAACATGGAAGTATGAAGTTAATGAACTTATGTGATTAGTTCTTCTTAGTGTTCCCTCTTTTTGTAATCATTTCACCTTGCTATCATTTCTGTTCTAGACGATGATGAACTGCTCGCTTTCCCAACCACGAAACTTTCCGACTTTATTAGTGACTCAAATCAAAAATGATCGCCAGAAGCAGGACCCTCGACTCAGGCCCAGCAGATCCAAGAGAGGCCTACTAAACGCAGATATTCTTCTACACAGTCGCACGGTACGCATTCCTTCACTATTTACCACATGATTTATATTAGTTTTAATCAGTGTTCCCTCTTCTTTGCAATCATTTCACCTCTCCATCATTTCTGTTCCAGATGATGATGAACCGCTCACCATTCCATCCAAGAATGAATACCCACCAGAACCAGGACCCTCGACTCAGGCCCACCAGCTCTAAGATACAGCTACAGCCTCACGCTCTACCAAACGCAGATGTTCTGATACATAGTCTCACGGTATGCGTTCCTACACTGTTCTAACAAATGATTTAAATTAGTTTTTATCAGTGTTCCCTCTTTTTTTGTAATAATTTCACCTCTCCACATTTAAGAAATAAAATTTGTTTTTATATATTGAGTTTTGTTAATTTTCCCAATAATTTCCTGCTTCACATACCAAAACTACCAAGAGTTGTGGCAGCACTGGTTGCTTATTTTTAATTTTCTACGAGTAGTAACTACTATACAGTGATCGTAAGGGCTCATGGAAATCAAATTCGCATTCAGCACACCAAAGAACCTATAGAATAGGTGAAAACAGTTCAAAAATTGACTTTTTGTAGAAAAAAAGCAGAATAGAAAATTCGGTGTTTTTTGAGGTTTTTTCAAGTTTTCGGCTACTTAGGTCACCTGTAGGGGGTCATGGGGATGATATTCGGATTTAGCGCACCTGAAAACATAAAAAACCACCCAGAATTATATTTAATAAAATTTAGTACGATTTATATAGCGAAAAAAATTTAAAAACCTAGGAAAAAAACCTATAAAATTTAATTAAATTGTCAAATTTAGGCATTTCCCGTAATCGTAGAGGGTCGGGGTTATATTTGCATTCAGCACACGTGAAAGCATAAAGTACTACCCCGAACAATGTTTAATAAAATTTAGTACGATTTATATTAAATAAACAAGAAAAAAACCATGAAATTTAAATAAATTGTCAAATTTTGGCTAAAGGCGACCACGATAGCGCGCGGCAAAGTTGAAATTCGGATTCAGCACACCTGAAAACATAAAGATCAGTCATAAAACCTAAGCCCGGGATTTTTTCTCGCCTAAACTACCAATTTCCTGGACTACCTGCCCTACTTCTAATCGGACATTGTCGACGGTTTCAACACATTGACGTTTTCTTATTTGTCTTCTTGTATTTCTTGGTTTCTCCATTAAGTGTTGAGGAAAATTAAAAATAGAAGGGACTGCATCTTTCTTTAATAATTTCTTATTTAAAGAAGACTCTATATAACTGTCCTCAGTAAAATGTTCACTACATATGACAGTATGAGCATTAGGTTTAAAATTTTCCAAATGTACTGACTTTATCCATAATTCTAAAACTGCTGGTCGTAACAATGGAAATCTACAAGAAAAAATAAATGAAGTGGTAGAAATAACGGCGAAAAAATTAACAAAAACATCAAATTCGGTGATTTCCACTTACACTCCTTCCGTTTAGAGTCCTCTGGGTTAGTTTACCTGTTTTATTCCTCTTACACTCCTCGGATTTTAAACAATATATGTTAGATTCCGTGTAGACTCTTGGACGGCACACGTCATTAGTCTCTAATCAGTTTAAGCAGCAATGGCACACATTCCAGTTAAGTAATGATAAATTGCATAGAAATTCATTTATTACAACAACACTGGTATTTAAATATCAATTAGCGTGTACCTAGTGTTTAATATTTATATTATGTTTATGTGCCAATCAGAAGAGGTTATGAAAGGGTGAACCTTTTACTTGTAAATATTAAGCGAAAATAAAAAAAACTGTTGGTGAAACTTTAAGTCGCTTAATGTATATAGTTGTTAAAGTAAGAGACTTTTTTATAACTTTGTATTTACTTTTTAAATATTTTAGTTTATAATGTGCTTTTTTCTTCAAACGGCAGTAAAATATAGCATTATACTGCTGGATTGATGATGCTAAACTATCACTTTATTGCCAAGCGGCAGATAATATTATCTGCCGCTGACGAGATCAAGTAATTTTCTTCGAATTTTGTTCACAAAGTTGTAAATTATTTGTTATAAAAACGTTGGAAGAAAAAATACTATATGTTATTCGGAGCAAAAGTTATATTTTATGTGGCTCGGCTGTACTTATCTGCCTCGCAAGCTCGGCAGATAACCCGTCCAGCCTCGCCACATAAAATATAACTTTTGCTCCTAATAACATAATATACTATTATTTACATCTTTTAAAATTTGTTAGATTATTATGTGTTTTACTTACAGATTGACAAAATAAATAATTTAAAACAAGTATATGTTGAATAATTTCAGTTTTTTTGTTAAGAAACTAATATTACTCAATATCCACTTAAGTGACGTGCGATCGTTAATAACTGGAGGAGTCTAAACGAAACAAATATGTAGGTATTTTTAAGGATACAGAGTTCGAGGACTCTATAAGAGAAAATTTTAATCCGCGGACGCTAAGTGGAAGGAGTCTAACCGGCAAAAATCGCAAATTCTAACCTCTCAACTCAAACTACTGATTTTTACTTATTACTTGTACTTACTTATGAAAACGAAGGTTTTGGCCCGGTACACGTTCATGTTTGCATCCATATGCACAACAGTACACTACCATTTTAACTTTATAGTAAAGTATTTAATTGAAAATTAAACGGACGTAACGAAACGGGCATTTACGCTTTAAAGTTAAAAAGAGAGAGCATTCCCTTCCTCAGCAGCGCGCCTGTTCTAACGCAGCGGTCACATATTTCGGCCGGTTCGTACGTTTGCGTGCTCGTTCCAGGTGTATATACAGTTCAATGCCTGTATCTACTAACTCTAGGAGTTACTAAGGTTACTAAATCATAAAGGTACCGCCAACTGTGCAAACATATATATTTTGTCTCTTTTAATTTGGGGTAAAGCTATCAATTGTCTCACTTTCACTCTCACTTTCTTACAATGTTCTGTCCTTTTTAATTTGGGGGAACAAAATTTTGCAATGAAATGGCGGTACCTTTATGTATTTTATATATCTAATACTTACTATATTGCTAGCGGCTATGAGTGGGAAACTCGAGAAGGAAGTGAGACAGACAACCAACTCTTCAATGTATAATGGTGAGATGTGGGCAAGAGCGTCGGCGTCGTCCGCCCAATGGGGAAGTGGTTAAGTTTAAAATTCATTTCTAAAGTCGGAGTTCGAATTCTCACGCATGCGCACGAGACGCGTTATACTCTAAGTGAAACTACGTCGGCGCCGTAATGTTTTCGGGCGTTCCGAGGCCCTACTAGCAATATATGTGTATTATATGTATGATGTATTTAGTGACCTTAGGAGTCACAGTCAGGCCACGCCACCTGCTGACAGACAGCAAAATTACATACTATACAAATGCAATTTATTTTGACAATTATTCTTTATTTTGAGTTGCAAACCTAGGATTAATAAGTGTTTTAATTTTGACTGGTTTCCTTGGGTGTAGACCACGGACCTTGGCTTGAGCTGTCCAGGGACATAGAATGTAACGAGGAGAAGTAATTATAAACTACCCCTCTGCCCTACTAAGATACTTTTTTGAAAACATTTAAAAACGATGGTTTTTGTAGTAACTTAAATTATAATAACTAAATATTCAAAATGATTATGAAATAAAATCAAATAAAAACAATAGAAAATTGAAAAATATAGAATAAAAAACTTTCAGTAATGAATAAAATACACACGATTTCAGAAAATGATTATTTATTGTGCAAGCGAATAAGGAGAATTGTTATCCATGAGGAGAAAAATACCTATATGTAATTACTATATAAATACAAAGTTTAATAAATAACTTTAAATAGGAGCAATGTCATTATCTGATGGTTTATTCATAACCAAGATACACGTATGTTTTAGACATTTTCTCCACGTTGTCTTGCTGCATCGAAAGTACTATAACGAAATATTTGCTTTTCCATGATTCTTTCTTGGCGTACATTACAACCAATAAATTAATGAAATGCTGCAAAATACAAATGCAAATCCGAAGCTATTCAATTGTATATTCGATTTTTACTAAGCTGGCACAACTGTTTAATAATGAAGTTCGAGCTACTCAGACGCCTTATGTTTATCGAATTTTGCTCCTGAGTACTGTTCTAATAAACGTATTCTATTCTGGATCACTTCCGCTCCGACGTTTGCATACCAATGCTGAAAAAACGTTTTTCTGCCTGTTTTATATCGTTGTAAACAAGCAATTTACACGTAAATTGGCACTACAAAACAACAGTTTTCAGCTAAAGTAGTCTTCGCTATGGCCTGACGCGTTGTTTGCTTTTTCTGTGAACATTATTTGCCTCCAGACATTTGCAGAATTTTTTTTCGGTGACTGCAAATCTGCACGTCAATAAAGCACTATAAATTAAAATAGGCAAACGAAATATCGAGAACAGAATTGATGTTAATCCTATTTAAAAGCCTCTTTTCAAAAACAGCCAGTTTGTCTCAGACGTTTCAGTGTTAAAATGTAGTTTACTTTACATTTACTTTGCGCATTAGAGGCAACTGTAAAAATTATCTAGAATGTTATGACCAAAAAAGGAAATATTTTTATTCTTTGTGCATTGGTATTTCGTCTATTTAACGTTATAGCATTAAGAGATGCAATTATAACACCATTTCAACAACTGTCATGATTACTAATGTTTGCACTCATAATAACTTTCACAACGTCGATTCTCTATTGTTTGTTAATTGTCACTTTGGAGCTGCTCCTTTGAAGACTGAACACATATTATACGCAGGTTATTTCATTGGATAAAGCCAAAAGTGGTCGTGTACTAATAAATTGAGGTTTACCTAATTATTATAAGCACAATATATTTAGGACGCTGCTACACGGCAAAAACACTGTGGTCCAGGAATTGTATTGCGATTTTGTTAGCTAGGTCGCGAGCAGGATTTCGTGGGTTAGATATCCTATACTATACCGTGTGAATAATGTAAGATTATACATTGGCAACTTTATTTGAGCATTAATCAATTTACCCATGCTAGTAACAATTGTCGGTTTTTTCTGTAGTCACTGTGTTGTTATTTTGTTTACAAACACCATATTAACATTAAGTAAATTTCCTGTCTAATTTTGCATAATTCAGCCATTTACAGTCTTACATTATTCTTACTGTATGTACGTGTAATAAGAAATGAGCCATTGGATTCAAAAGTTAAGGACATTGTGATTCAGCGAAAATATAGTTTATTTGTTTTATTTGAAAGAAGTATGTCCCTACTCTTGCATATATAGGGTGTCTAGGGTGAGTTGTCTGAAGGCGCCACTGGTTCAAGACGGCCAAACCATAAAACCTACAGCTATTGGTGTAAATTTCCTAACCACATTCCATTTTTTATAAAGGGTCATATAAAAATCCGAGATTGGTGCAACCCAATGTTTATTTTCATTATATATAATCAGCTTTAGAACAAGACATAATATATGCGTCAACGCAAATTTTCAATGGGGGCACTAGGTTGTGGCTGGTGCTTATACCTATGTAAATACCAAACAAATTATAGATGGTATAAATCTATAATTTTATATAGGGGAAGGTGGGGCAAAGTGGACACCCTAATAAATATCTCTTAATAAAAAATAGGTTTAATTGTTTTATTGAGTTTGTTTTGTGCTTAAATTGTGGTATAATCATTCATTTACCAATATTAGATTTCAAATGCTTATAATGCCAAAAAAAATTTGCAATATAAAAATTAAAGTAAACTCTTGCAAATATTTCACTTTGCCCCAACCTCGGGGCAAAGTGAGAACTAATATGGGGCAAAGTGAAACTTTTGCGGGGTAAAGTAAAATCAAGCAATTTTGACATAGCTTAGGTATATTAATAATAAGATACTAACAAAATATTTTATTGAACGTAAGTACATTTTGTTGCTTAATAAGAAAACAAAAACAAACTAATCAAAATAGAGTAAAATTGTTCATTTATCTGAAGTTTGATTTGACCATGTCGAAGCATTTCAGAATTAAGCAGACGACCGGAGACTAGCAAATATTTCGCTTTCATCCGGAATCTCAGGGAACATATAAGTATCGAGATTTTGCCTATATTGGCGCATGAACAAAACTATAATAGTTGCATCATTAGTAGTCTGAACTTTAGCTACATTGGCGTAACTAGCGGGGGGGCCAAGGGGGCCAGGCCCTCCCTAGACTGCCGTTTGGCCCACCCCAGAAAAATAGAAGTTAAATACATTTAAAAATTTGCTTTTTTATTAACCTATTTAAACTAAGGGGGTTGTTATTGACCCTCACACGTTTTTAAATTCTTTGGTTTTATTGTCTCTTTTGGCTTAAAAACATAGTATGAATACCATATGTTGGATGGATAGCTCTAGTCAATAATAATATGAAGGAGAAAGCATTATTAATGCACAAATGCAGTTTAGTTTTGCTAATAATTAACGTTGTAAGGACTGTTCTCGTCTGAATATTTTTTTTTAGTTTCTCTTATGTTTTCTATAAATAAAGAGTCAATTTATGTGCAAAGAAAAAGACAATTGCAATTATTTCATTTGCGGGTAAGTACAATGAGCTGGAAACTTGAGTGCATCACCAACTATTCCCTGTGCACATATAGCTACCTATTATAGGCTCATCGGCTCATCCAGTTCAGACTTACGGCGACTTGCTACTTGGACATTTGCCTTGCCTAAAGAGTTCAGTTTATCGCTTTGAAGAGTGGGAATTTTATGTTTAATAGTGTTTCATGTAGTAAAAATAATTTTGGGTGCTTGAATTTTCACAGTTTCCAGCCCAAGATAGAACAATGAGAAATGGCAATAACAATTAAGAGGATATTGATGTTTCCAAGAAAGTATTTGCCTTGACCATACGGATAATAAAATGAAAATTATGTAAATGGAAACCAAGTGATGTTTCCCAATAAAATCTGTTTCTCATGGATTAGTATTTTTTACCGTCAACCTCATTGATTTGCAAGAGGTAATCTATACGTTTTTATGTTGTTGATGAACCGAGAAATAATTTATTGATATGCTACTTAAAAATATAGTATTACGAGGGTAGCACCCATAACACAGGTCTGCGACCAAATTTTTTTCTTTAAAATAATGGGTGATTCTTATGTATTTTGGTGCGCTGAGTTCGGAAATGCCCTCAGTTTTTTCCCAGCACGTAAGCATTTTCCGCAAAATGCATTTTTCTGCGGGTTTGCCTACCTTAAGGCGTATATTTATGAATATGCCGTCAAAAAGTTGTTTTTCCTATTCGGCTTCATAGTTTTATATTAGAAACTATGAAATATGATAAAAATTAGTATATTTAACAGTATTAGTCAGCGTATGAATCATGGAAACCCATTACCTTAATAGTATGCAATTAAGGTTTATCGCTTTTCTTCGGTGTTTTCAGATTCCAATGTTACTCTAATAAATGTTTTTGTTATTAAAAGTACATAAATAAATAGGAGAAATTCTTTCTGGAAATTCTGAGACGTTTTGGATATCATTTCGGTAATAGAAACATTCTTAGATTTTTTTAGTTTTATTAACGCTATTTCGATGTTTGAATGCGACTTCTTAATGGCCTCAAAATGCTACTAGAAGAACGTAACATATTATAATTATTAGACAGTAATTGCAGAATGCTAAAGATTGTACAGCATTAACTGCAAACTAATTTTAAATGCATCAGAATGGCACTTACTGTTTTAGAAGTACATAAAATGGCATGCTAGAGCTTGTAAACGCTCTGGCGGACATTCTGAAACGTTTTGGATATCATTTCGGTAATAGAAACGTTCTTAGATTTTTTTAGTTTTATTAACGCTATTTCGATGTTTGAATGCGACTTCTTAATGACCTCAAAATGCTACTAGAAGAACGTAACATATTATAATTATTAGACAGTAATTGCAGAATGCTAAAGATTGTACAGCATTAACTGCAAACTAATTTTAAATGCATCAGAATGGCACCTACTGTTTTAGAAGTACATAAAATGGCATGCTAGAGCTTGTAAACGCTCTGGCGGACATTCTGAAACGTTTTGGATATCATTTCGGTAATCGAAACGTTCTTAGATTTTTTTAGTTTTATTAACGCTATTTCGATGTTTGAATGCGACTTCTTAATGACCTCAAAATGCTACTAGAAGAACGTAACATTTTATAATTATTAGACAGTAATTGCAGAATGCTAACGATTGTACAGCATCAACTGCAAACTAATTTTAAATGCATCAGAATGGCACTTACTGTTTTAGAAGTACATAAAATGGCATGCTAGAGCTTGTAAACGCTCTGGCGGACATTCTGAAACGTTTTGGATATCATTTCGGTATTAGAAACGTTCTTAGATTTTTTTAGTTTTATTAACGCTATTTCGATGTTTGAATGCGACTTCTTAATGGCCTCAAAATGCTACTAGAAGAACGTAACATATTATAATTATTAGACAGTAATTGCAGAATGCTAAAGATTGTACAGCATTAACTGCAAACTAATTTTAAATGCATCAGAATGGCACTTACTGTTTTAGAAGTACATAAAATGGCATGCTAGAGCTTGTAAACGCTCTGGCGGACATTCTGAGACGTTTTGGATATCATTTCGGTAATAGAAACGTTCTTAGATTTTTTTAGTTTTATTAACGCTATTTCGATGTTTGAATGCGACTTCTTAATGACCTCAAAATGCTACTAGAAGAACGTAACATTTTATAATTATTAGACAGTAATTGCAGAATGCTAACGATTGTACAGCATTAACTGCAAACTAATTTTAAATGCATCAGAATGGCACTTACTGTTTTAGAAGTACATAAAATGGCATGCTAGAGCTTGTAAACGCTCTGGCGGACATTCTGAGACGTTTTGGATATCATTTCGGTAATAGAAGCGTTCTTAGATTTTTTTAGTTTTATTAACGCTATTTCGATGTTTGAATGCGACTTCTTAATGACCTCAAAATGCTACTAGAAGAACGTAACATTTTATAATTATTAGACAGTAATTGCAGAATGCTAACGATTGTACAGCATCAACTGCAAACTAATTTTATATGCATCAGAATGGTACTTACTGTTTTAGAAGTACATAAAATGGCATGCTAGAGCTTGTAAACGTTCTGGCGGACATTCTGAGACGTTTTGGATATCATTTCGGTAATAGAAACGTTCTTAGATTTTTTTAGTTTTATTAACGATATTTCGATGTTTGAATGCGACTTCTTAATGACCTCAAAATGCTACTAGAAGAACGTAACATTTTATAATTATTAGACAGTAATTGCAGAATGCTAACGATTGTACAGCATCAACTGCAAACTAATTTTATATGCATCAGAATGGTACTTACTGTTTTAGAAGTACATAAAATGGCATGCTAGAGCTTGTAAACGTTCTGGCGGACATTCTGAGACGTTTTGGATATCATTTCGGTAATAGAAGCGTTCTTAGATTTTTTTAGTTTTATTAACGCTATTTCGATGTTTGAATGCGACTTCTTAATGACCTCAAAATGCTACTAGAAGAACGTAACATTTTATAATTATTAGACAGTAATTGCAGAATGCTAAAGATTGTACAGCATTAACTGCAAACTAATTTTAAATGCATCAGAATGGCACTTACTGTTTTAGAAGTACATAAAATGGCATGCTAGAGCTTGTAAACGCTCTGGCGGACATTCTGAGACGTTTTGGATATCATTTCGGTAATAGAAACGTTCTTAGATTTTTTTAGTTTTATTAACGCTATTTCGATGTTTGAATGCGACTTCTTAATGACCTCAAAATGCTACTAGAAGAACGTAACATTTTATAATTATTAGACAGTAATTGCAGAATGCTAACGATTGTACAGCATTAACTGCAAACTAATTTTAAATGCATCAGAATGGCACTTACTGTTTTAGAAGTACATAAAATGGCATGCTAGAGCTTGTAAACGCTCTGGCGGACATTCTGAGACGTTTTGGATATCATTTCGGTAATAGAAGCGTTCTTAGATTTTTTTAGTTTTATTAACGCTATTTCGATGTTTGAATGCGACTTCTTAATGACCTCAAAATGCTACTAGAAGAACGTAACATTTTATAATTATTAGACAGTAATTGCAGAATGCTAACGATTGTACAGCATCAACTGCAAACTAATTTTATATGCATCAGAATGATACTTACTGTTTTAGAAGTACATAAAATGGCATGCTAGAGCTTGTAAACGTTCTGGCGGACATTCTGAGACGTTTTGGATATCATTTCGGTAATAGAAGCGTTCTTAGATTTTTTTAGTTTTATTAACGCTATTTCGATGTTTGAATGCGACTTCTTAATGACCTCAAAATGCTACTAGAAGAACGTAACATTTTATAATTATTAGACAGTAATTGCAGAATGCTAACGATTGTACAGCATCAACTGCAAACTAATTTTATATGCATCAGAATGGTACTTACTGTTTTAGAAGTACATAAAATGGCATGCTAGAGCTTGTAAACGTTCTGGCGGACATTCTGAGACGTTTTGGATATCATTTCGGTAATAGAAGCGTTCTTAGATTTTTTTAGTTTTATTAACGCTATTTCGATGTTTGAATGCGACTTCTTAATGACCTCAAAATGCTACTAGAAGAACGTAACATTTTATAATTATTAGACAGTAATTGCAGAATGCTAACGATTGTACAGCATCAACTGCAAACTAATTTTATATGCATCAGAATGGTACTTACTGTTTTAGAAGTACATAAAATGGCATGCTAGAGCTTGTAAACGTTCTGGCGGACATTCTGAGACGTTTTGGATATCATTTCGGTAATAGAAGCGTTCTTAGATTTTTTTAGTTTTATTAACGCTATTTCGATGTTTGAATGCGACTTCTTAATGACCTCAAAATGCTACTAGAAGAACGTAACATTTTATAATTATTAGACAGTAATTGCAGAATGCTAAAGATTGTACAGCATTAACTGCAAACTAATTTTAAATGCATCAGAATGGCACTTACTGTTTTAGAAGTACATAAAATGGCATGCTAGAGCTTGTAAACGCTCTGGCGGACATTCTGAGACGTTTTGGATATCATTTCGGTAATAGAAACGTTCTTAGATTTTTTTAGTTTTATTAACGCTATTTCGATGTTTGAATGCGACTTCTTAATGACCTCAAAATGCTACTAGAAGAACGTAACATTTTATAATTATTAGACAGTAATTGCAGAATGCTAACGATTGTACAGCATTAACTGCAAACTAATTTTAAATGCATCAGAATGGCACTTACTGTTTTAGAAGTACATAAAATGGCATGCTAGAGCTTGTAAACGCTCTGGCGGACATTCTGAGACGTTTTGGATATCATTTCGGTAATAGAAGCGTTCTTAGATTGTTTTAGTTTTATTAACGCTATTTCGATGTTTGAATGCGACTTCTTAATGACCTCAAAATGCTACTAGAAGAACGTAACATTTTATAATTATTAGACAGTAATTGCAGAATGCTAACGATTGTACAGCATCAACTGCAAACTAATTTTATATGCATCAGAATGGTACTTACTGTTTTAGAAGTACATAAAATGGCATGCTAGAGCTTGTAAACGTTCTGGCGGACATTCTGAGACGTTTTGGATATCATTTCGGTAATAGAAACGTTCTTAGATTTTTTTAGTTTTATTAACGATATTTCGATGTTTGAATGCGACTTCTTAATGGCCTCAAAATGCTACTAGAAGAACGTAACATATTATAATTATTAGACAGTAATTTCAGAATGCTAAAGATTGTACAGCATCAACTCCAAACTAATTTTAAATGCATCAGAATGGCACTTACTGTTTTAGAAGTACATAAAATGGCATGCTAGCTTGTAAACGCTCTGGCGGACATTCTGAAACGTTTTGGATATAATTTCGGTAATAGAAACGTTCTTAGATTTTTTTAGTTTTATTAACGCTATTTCGATGTTTGAATGCGACTTCTTATTGACCTCAAAATGCTACTAGAAGAACGTAACATATTATAATTATTAGACAGTAATTGCAGAATGCTAAAGATTGTACAGCATCAACTCCAAACTAATTTTAAATGCATCAGAATGGCACTTACTGTTTTAGAAGTACATAAAATGGCATGCTAGCTTGTAAACGTTCTGGCGGACATTCTGAGACGTTTTGGATATCATTTCGGTAATAGAAACGTTCTTAGATTTTTTTAGTTTTATTAACGCTATTTCGATGTTTGAATGCGACTTCTTAATGACCTCAAAATGCTACTAGAAGAACGTAACATTTTATAATTATTAGACAGTAATTGCAGAATGCTAACGATTGTACAGCATTAACTGCAAACTAATTTTAAATGCATCAGAATGGCACTTACTGTTTTAGAAGTACATAAAATGGCATGCTAGAGCTTGTAAACGCTCTGGCGGACATTCTGAGACATTTTGGATATCATTTCGGTAATAGAAGCGTTCTTAGATTTTTTTAGTTTTATTAACGCTATTTCGATGTTTGAATGCGACTTCTTAATGACCTCAAAATGCTACTAGAAGAACGTAACATTTTATAATTATTAGACAGTAATTGCAGAATGCTAACGATTGTACAGCATCAACTGCAAACTAATTTTATATGCATCAGAATGGTACTTACTGTTTTAGAAGTACATAAAATGGCATGCTAGAGCTTGTAAACGTTCTGGCGGACATTCTGAGACGTTTTGGATATCATTTCGGTAATAGAAACGTTCTTAGATTTTTTTAGTTTTATTAACGATATTTCGATGTTTGAATGCGACTTCTTAATGGCCTCAAAATGCTACTAGAAGAACGTAACATATTATAATTATTAGACAGTAATTGCAGAATGCTAAAGATTGTACAGCATCAACTCCAAACTAATTTTAAATGCATCAGAATGGCACTTACTGTTTTAGAAGTACATAAAATGGCATGCTAGCTTGTAAACGCTCTGGCGGACATTCTGAAACGTTTTGGATATCATTTCGGTAATAGAAACGTTCTTAGATTTTTTTAGTTTTATTAACGCTATTTCGATGTTTGAATGCGACTTCTTAATGACCTCAAAATGCTACTAGAAGAACGTAACATTTTATAATTATTAGACAGTAATTGCAGAATGCTAACGATTGTACAGCATTAACTGCAAACTAATTTTAAATGCATCAGAATGGCACTTACTGTTTTAGAAGTACATAAAATGGCATGCTAGAGCTTGTAAACGCTCTGGCGGACATTCTGAGACGTTTTGGATATCATTTCGGTAATAGAAACGTTCTTAGATTTTTTTAGTTTTATTAACGCTATTTCGATGTTTGAATGCGACTTCTTAATGACCTCAAAATGCTACTAGAAGAACGTAACATTTTATAATTATTAGACAGTAATTGCAGAATGCTAACGATTGTACAGCATTAACTGCAAACTAATTTTAAATGCATCAGAATGGCACTTACTGTTTTAGAAGTACATAAAATGGCATGCTAGAGCTTGTAAACGCTCTGGCGGACATTCTGAGACGTTTTGGATATCATTTCGGTAATAGAAGCGTTTTTAGATTTTTTTAGTTTTATTAACGCTATTTCGATGTTTGAATGCGACTTCTTAATGACCTCAAAATGCTACTAGAAGAACGTAACATTTTATAATTATTAGACAGTAATTGCAGAATGCTAACGATTGTACAGCATCAACTGCAAACTAATTTTATATGCATCAGAATGGTACTTACTGTTTTAGAAGTACATAAAATGGCATGCTAGAGCTTGTAAACGTTCTGGCGGACATTCTGAGACGTTTTGGATATCATTTCGGTAATAGAAACGTTCTTAGATTTTTTTAGTTTTATTAACGATATTTCGATGTTTGAATGCGACTTCTTAATGGCCTCAAAATGCTACTAGAAGAACGTAACATATTATAATTATTAGACAGTAATTGCAGAATGCTAAAGATTGTACAGCATCAACTCCAAACTAATTTTAAATGCATCAGAATGGCACTTACTGTTTTAGAAGTACATAAAATGGCATGCTAGCTTGTAAACGCTCTGGCGGACATTCTGAAACGTTTTGGATATCATTTCGGTAATAGAAACGTTCTTAGATTTTTTTAGTTTTATTAACGCTATTTCGATGTTTGAATGCGACTTCTTAATGACCTCAAAATGCTACTAGAAGAACGTAACATATTATAATTATTAGACAGTATTTGCAGAATGCTAAAGATTGTACAGCATCAACT
This sequence comes from Agriotes lineatus, assembly GCA_940337035.1. Classification (NCBI taxonomy): domain Eukaryota; kingdom Metazoa; phylum Arthropoda; class Insecta; order Coleoptera; family Elateridae; genus Agriotes; species Agriotes lineatus. The sequence continues at coordinate 6,664,685 of OW679199.1, read as the reverse complement.
GCAAACTAATTTTAAATGCATCAGAATGGCACTTACTGTTTTAGAAGTACATAAAATGGCATGCTAGAGCTTGTAAACGCTCTGGCGGAAATTCTGAGACGTTTTGGATATCATTTCGGTAATAGAAACGTTCTTAGATTTTTTAGTTTTATTAACGCTATTTCGATGTTTGAATGCGACTTCTTAATGACCTCAAAATGCTACTAGAAGAACGTAACATATTATAATTATTAGACAGTAATTGCAGAATGCTAAAGATTGTACAGCATTAACTGCAAACTAATTTTAAATGCATTAGAATGGCACCTACTGTTTTAGAAGTACATAAAATGGCATGCTAGAGCTTGTAAACGCTCTGGCGGACATTCTGAAACGTTTTGGATATCATTTCGGTAATCGAAACGTTCTTAGATTTTTTTAGTTTTATTAACGCTATTTCGATGTTTGAATGCGACCTCTTAATGACCTCAAAATGCTACTAGAAGAACGTAACATTTTATAATTATTAGACAGTAATTGCAGAATGCTAAAGATTGTACAGCATCAACTGCAAACTAATTTTAAATGCATCAGAATGGCACTTACTGTTTTAGAAGTACTAAAATGGCATGCTAGAGCTTGTAAACGCTCTGGCGGACATTCTGAAACGTTTTGGATATCATTTCGGTAATAGAAATGTTCTTAGATTTTTTTAGTTTCATTAACGCTATTTCGATGTTTGAATGCGACTTCTTAATGACCTCAAAATGCTACTAGAAGAACGTAACATTTTATAATTATTAGACAGTAACTGCAGAATGCTAAAAATTGTACAGCATTAACTGCAAACTAATTTTAAATGCATCAGAATGGCACTTACTGTTTTAGAAGTACTAAAATGGCATGGTAGAGCTTGTAAACGCTCTGGCGGACATTCTGAAACGTTTTGGATATCATTTCGGTAACAGAAACGTTCTTAGATTTTTTTAGTTTTATTAACGCTATTTCGATGTTTGAATGCGACTTCTTAATGACCTCAAAATGCTACTAGAAGAACGTAACATATTATAATTATTAGACAGAAATTGCAGAATGCTAAAGATTGTACAGCATTAACTGCAAACTAATTTTAAATGCATCAGAATGGCACTTACTGTTTTAGAAGTACATAAAATGGCATGCTAGAGCTTGTAAACGCTCTGGCGGACATTCTGAAACGTTTTGGATATCATTTCGGTAATAGAAACGTTCTTAGATTTTTTTAGTTTTATTAACGCTATTTCGATGTTTGAATGCGACTTCTTAATGACCTCAAAATGCTACTAGAAGAACGTAACATATTATAATTATTAGACAGTAATTGCAGAATGCTAAAGATTGTACAGCATTAACTGCAAACTAATTTTAAATGCATCAGAATGGCACCTACTGTTTTAGAAGTACATAAAATGGCATGCTAGAGCTTGTAAACGCTCTGGCGGACATTCTGAAACGTTTTGGATATCATTTCGGTAATAGAAACGTTCTTAGATTTTTTTAGTTTTATTAACGCTATTTCGATGTTTGAATGCGACTTCTTAATGACCTCAAAATGCTACTAGAAGAACGTAACATTTTATAATTTTTAGACAGTAATTGCAGAATGCTAAAGATTGTACAGCATCAACTGCAAACTAATTTTAAATGCATCAGAATGGCACTTACTGTTTTAGAAGTACATAAAATGGCATGCTAGAGCTTGTAAACGCTCTGGCGGACATTCTGAAACGTTTTGGATATCATTTCGGTAATAGAAACGTTCATAGATTTTTTTAGTTTTATTAACGCTATTTCGATGTTTGAATGCGACTTCTTAATGGCCTCAAAATGCTACTAGAAGAACGTAACATATTATAATTATTAGACAGTAATTGCAGAATGCTAAAGATTGTACAGCATTAACTGCAAACTAATTTTAAATGCATCAGAATGGCACTTACTGTTTTAGAAGTACATAAAATGGCATGCTAGAGCTAGTAAACGCTCTGGCGGACATTCTGAAACGTTTTGGATATCATTTCGGTAATAGAAGCGTTCTTAGATTTTTTTAGTTTTAATAACGCTATTTCGATGTTTGAATGCGACTTCTTAATGACCTCAAAATGCTACTAGAAGAACGTAACATTTTATAATTATTAGACAGTAATTGCAGAATGCTAAAGATTGTACAGCATTAACTGCAAACTAATTTTAAATGCATCAGAATGGCACTTAGTGTTTTAGAAGTACATAAAATGGCATGCTAGAGCTTGTAAACGCTCTGGCGGACATTCTGAAACGTTTTGGATATCATTTCGGTAATAGAAACGTTCTTAGATTTTTTTAGTTTTATTAACGCTATTTCGATGTTTGAATGCGACTTCTTAATGACCTCAAAATGCTACTAGAAGAACGTAACATATTATAATTATTAGACAGTAATTGCAGAATGCTAAAGATTGTACAGCATTAACTGCAAACTAATTTTAAATGCATCAGAATGGCACCTACTGTTTTAGAAGTACATAAAATGGCATGCTAGAGCTTGTAAACGCTCTGGCGGACATTCTGAAACGTTTTGGATATCATTTCGGTAATAGAAACGTTCTTAGATTTTTTTAGTTTTATTAACGCTATTTCGATGTTTGAATGCGACTTCTTAATGACCTCAAAATGCTACTAGAAGAACGTAACATTTTATAATTTTTAGACAGTAATTGCAGAATGCTAACGATTGTACAGCATCAACTGCAAACTAATTTTAAATGCATCAGAATGGCACTTACTGTTTTAGAAGTATATAAAATGGCATGCTAGAGCTTGTAAACGCTCTGGCGGACATTCTGAAACGTTTTGGATATCATTTCGGTAATAGAAACGTTCATAGATTTTTTTAGTTTTATTAACGCTATTTCGATGTTTGAATGCGACTTCTTAATGGCCTCAAAATGCTACTAGAAGAACGTAACATATTATAATTATTAGACAGTAATTGCAGAATGCTAAAGATTGTACAGCATTAACTGCAAACTAATTTTAAATGCATCAGAATGGCACTTACTGTTTTAGAAGTACATAAAATGGCATGCTAGAGCTAGTAAACGCTCTGGCGGACATTCTGAAACGTTTTGGATATCATTTCGGTAATAGAAACGTTCTTAGATTTTTTTAGTTTTATTAACGCTATTTCGATGTTTGAATGCGACTTCTTAATGACCTCAAAATGCTACTAGAAGAACGTAACATTTTATAATTATTAGACAGTAATTGCAGAATGCTAACGATTGTACAGCATCAACTGCAAACTAATTTTAAATGCATCAGAATGGCACTTACTGTTTTAGAAGTACAAAAAATGGCATGCTAGAGCTTGTAAACGCTCTGGCGGACATTCTGAAACATTTTGGATATCATTTCGGTAATAGAAGCGTTCTTAGATTTTTTTAGTTTTAATAACGCTATTTCGATGTTTGAATGCGACTTCTTAATGACCTCAAAATGCTACTAGAAGAACGTAACATTTTATAATTATTAGACAGTAATTGCAGAATGCTAACGATTGTCCAGCATCAACTGCAAACTAATTTTATATGCATCAGAATGGTACTTACTGTTTTAGAAGTACATAAAATGGCATGCTAGAGCTTGTAAACGTTCTGGCGGACATTCTGAGACGTTTTGGATATCATTTCGGTAATAGAAACGTTCTTAGATTTTTTTAGTTTTATTAACGATATTTCGATGTTTGAATGCGACTTCTTAATGGCCTCAAAATGCTACTAGAAGAACGTAACATATTATAATTATTAGACAGTAATTGCAGAATGCTAAAGATTGTACAGCATCAACTGCAAACTAATTTTAAATGCATCAGAATGGCACTTACTGTTTTAGAAGTACATAAAATGGCATGCTAGCTTGTAAACGCTCTGGCGGACATTCTGAAACGTTTTGGATATCATTTCGGTAATAGAAACGTTCTTAGATTTTTTTAGTTTTATTAACGCTATTTCGATGTTTGAATGCGACTTCTTAATGACGTCAAAATGCTACTAGAAGAACGTAACATTTTATAATTATTAGACAGTAATTGCAGAATGCTAACGATTGTACAGCATCAACTGCAAACTAATTTTAAATGCATCAGAATGGCACTTACTGTTTTAGAAGTACATAAAATGGCATGCTAGAGCTTGTAAACGTTCTGGAGGACATTCTGAGACGTTTTGGATATCATTTCGGTAATAGAAACGTTCTTAGATTTTTTTAGTTTTATTAACGATATTTCGATGTTTGAATGCGACTTCTTAATGGCCTCAAAATGCTACTAGAAGAACGTAACATATTATAATTATTAGACAGTAATTGCAGAATGCTAAAGATTGTACAGCATCAACTGCAAACTAATTTTAAATGCATCAGAATGGCACTTACTGTTTTAGAAGTACATAAAATGGCATGCTAGCTTGTAAACGCTCTGGCGGACATTCTGAAACGTTTTGGATATCATTTCGGTAATAGAAACGTTCTTAGATTTTTTTAGTTTTATTAACGCTATTTCGATGTTTGAATGCGACTTCTTAATGACCTCAAAATGCTACTAGAAGAACGTAACATATTATAATTATTAGACAGTAATTGCAGAATGCTAAAGATTGTACAGCATCAACTGCAAACTAATTTTAAATGCATCAGAATGGCACTTACAGTTTTAGAAGTACATAAAATGGCATGCTAGAGCTTGTAAACGTTCTGGCGGACATTCTGAGACGTTTTGGATATCATTTCGGTAATAGAAACTTTCTTAGATTTTTTTAGTTTTATTAACGATATTTCGATGTTTGAATGCGACTTCTTAATGGCCTCAAAATGCTACTAGAAGAACGTAACATATTATAATTATTAGACAGTAATTGCAGAATGCTAAAGATTGTACAGCATCAACTGCAAACTAATTTTAAATGCATCAGAATGGCACTTACTGTTTTAGAAGTACATAAAATGGCATGCTAGCTTGTAAACGCTCTGGCGGACATTCTGAAACGTTTTGGATATCATTTCGGTAATAGAAACGTTCTTAGATTTTTTTAGTTTTATTAACGATATTTCGATGTTTGAATGCGACTTCTTAATGGCCTCAAAATGCTACTAGAAGAACGTAACATATTATAATTATTAGACAGTAATTGCAGAATGCTAAAGATTGTACAGCATCAACTGCAAACTAATTTTAAATGCATCAGAATGGCACTTACTGTTTTAGAAGTACATAAAATGGCATGCTAGAGCTTGTAAACGTTCTGGCGGACATTCTGAGACGTTTTGGATATCATTTCGGTAATAGAAACGTTCTTAGATTTTTTTAGTTTTATTAACGATATTTCGATGTTTGAATGCGACTTCTTAATGGCCTCAAAATGCTACTAGAAGAACGTAACATATTATAATTATTAGACAGTAATTGCAGAATGCTAAAGATTGTACAGCATCAACTGCAAACTAATTTTAAATGCATCAGAATGGCACTTACTGTTTTAGAAGTACATAAAATGGCATGCTAGCTTGTAAACGCTCTGGCGGACATTCTGAAACGTTTTGGATATCATTTCGGTAATAGAAACGTTCTTAGATTTTTTTAGTTTTATTAACGCTATTTCGATGTTTGAATGCGACTTCTTAATGACCTCAAAATGCTACTAGAAGAACGTAACATATTATAATTATTAGACAGTAATTGCAGAATGCTAAAGATTGTACAGCATCAACTGCAAACTAATTTTAAATTCATCAGAATGGCACTTACAGTTTTAGAAGTACATAAAATGGCATGCTAGAGCTTGTAAACGTTCTGGCGGACATTCTGAGACGTTTTGGATATCATTTCGGTAATAGAAACTTTCTTAGATTTTTTTAGTTTTATTAACGATATTTCGATGTTTGAATGCGACTTCTTAATGGCCTCAAAATGCTACTAGAAGAACGTAACATATTATAATTATTAGACAGTAATTGCAGAATGCTAAAGATTGTACAGCATCAACTGCAAACTAATTTTAAATGCATCAGAATGGCACTTACTGTTTTAGAAGTACATAAAATGGCATGCTAGAGCTTGTAAACGCTCTGGCGGACATTCTGAAACGTTTTGGATATCATTTCGGTAATAGAAACGTTCTTAGATTTTTTTAGTTTTATTAACGCTATTTCGATGTTTGAATGCGACTTCTTAATGACCTCAAAATGCTACTAGAAGAACGTAACATATTATAATTATTAGACAGTAATTGCAGAATGCTAAAGATTGTACAGCATTAACTGCAAACTAATTTTAAATGCATCAGAATGGCACCTACTGTTTTAGAAGTACATAAAATGGCATGCTAGAGCTTGTAAACGCTCTGGCGGACATTCTGAAACGTTTTGGATATCATTTCGGTAATAGAAACGTTCTTAGATTTTTTTAGTTTTATTAACGCTATTTCGATGTTTGAATGCGACTTCTTAATGACCTCAAAATGCTACTAGAAGAACGTAACATTTTATAATTTTTAGACAGTAATTGCAGAATGCTAACGATTGTACAGCATCAACTGCAAACTAATTTTAAATGCATCAGAATGGCACTTACTGTTTTAGAAGTACATAAAATGGCATGCTAGAGCTTGTAAACGCTCTGGCGGACATTCTGAAACGTTTTGGATATCATTTCGGTAATAGAAACGTTCATAGATTTTTTTAGTTTTATTAACGCTATTTCGATGTTTGAATGCGACTTCTTAATGGCCTCAAAATGCTACTAGAAGAACGTAACATATTATAATTATTAGACAGTAATTGCAGAATGCTAAAGATTGTACAGCATTAACTGCAAACTAATTTTAAATGCATCAGAATGGCACTTACTGTTTTAGAAGTACATAAAATGGCATGCTAGAGCTAGTAAACGCTCTGGCGGACATTCTGAAACGTTTTGGATATCATTTCGGTAATAGAAACGTTCTTAGATTTTTTTAGTTTTATTAACGCTATTTCGATGTTTGAATGCGACTTCTTAATGACCTCAAAATGCTACTAGAAGAACGTAACATTTTATAATTATTAGACAGTAATTGCAGAATGCTAACGATTGTACAGCATCAACTGCAAACTAATTTTAAATGCATCAGAATGGCACTTACTGTTTTAGAAGTACAAAAAATGGCATGCTAGAGCTTGTAAACGCTCTGGCGGACATTCTGAAACATTTTGGATATCATTTCGGTAATAGAAGCGTTCTTAGATTTTTTTAGTTTTAATAACGCTATTTCGATGTTTGAATGCGACTTCTTAATGACCTCAAAATGCTACTAGAAGAACGTAACATTTTATAATTATTAGACAGTAATTGCAGAATGCTAACGATTGTCCAGCATCAACTGCAAACTAATTTTATATGCATCAGAATGGTACTTACTGTTTTAGAAGTACATAAAATGGCATGCTAGAGCTTGTAAACGTTCTGGCGGACATTCTGAGACGTTTTGGATATCATTTCGGTAATAGAAACGTTCTTAGATTTTTTTAGTTTTATTAACGATATTTCGATGTTTGAATGCGACTTCTTAATGGCCTCAAAATGCTACTAGAAGAACGTAACATATTATAATTATTAGACAGTAATTGCAGAATGCTAAAGATTGTACAGCATCAACTGCAAACTAATTTTAAATGCATCAGAATGGCACTTACTGTTTTAGAAGTACATAAAATGGCATGCTAGCTTGTAAACGCTCTGGCGGACATTCTGAAACGTTTTGGATATCATTTCGGTAATAGAAACGTTCTTAGATTTTTTTAGTTTTATTAACGCTATTTCGATGTTTGAATGCGACTTCTGAATGACGTCAAAATGCTACTAGAAGAACGTAACATTTTATAATTATTAGACAGTAATTGCAGAATGCTAACGATTGTACAGCATCAACTGCAAACTAATTTTAAATGCATCAGAATGGCACTTACTGTTTTAGAAGTACATAAAATGGCATGCTAGAGCTTGTAAACGTTCTGGAGGACATTCTGAGACGTTTTGGATATCATTTCGGTAATAGAAACGTTCTTAGATTTTTTTAGTTTTATTAACGATATTTCGATGTTTGAATGCGACTTCTTAATGGCCTCAAAATGCTACTAGAAGAACGTAACATATTATAATTATTAGACAGTAATTGCAGAATGCTAAAGATTGTACAGCATCAACTGCAAACTAATTTTAAATGCATCAGAATGGCACTTACTGTTTTAGAAGTACATAAAATGGCATGCTAGCTTGTAAACGCTCTGGCGGACATTCTGAAACGTTTTGGATATCATTTCGGTAATAGAAACGTTCTTAGATTTTTTAGTTTTATTAACGCTATTTCGATGTTTGAATGCGACTTCTTAATGACCTCAAAATGCTACTAGAAGAACGTAACATATTATAATTATTAGACAGTAATTGCAGAATGCTAAAGATTGTACAGCATCAACTGCAAACTAATTTTAAATGCATCAGAATGGCACTTACAGTTTTAGAAGTACATAAAATGGCATGCTAGAGCTTGTAAACGTTCTGGCGGACATTCTGAGACGTTTTGGATATCATTTCGGTAATAGAAACTTTCTTAGATTTTTTTAGTTTTATTAACGATATTTCGATGTTTGAATGCGACTTCTTAATGGCCTCAAAATGCTACTAGAAGAACGTAACATATTATAATTATTAGACAGTAATTGCAGAATGCTAAAGATTGTACAGCATCAACTGCAAACTAATTTTAAATGCATCAGAATGGCACTTACTGTTTTAGAAGTACATAAAATGGCATGCTAGCTTGTAAACGCTCTGGCGGACATTCTGAAACGTTTTGGATATCATTTCGGTAATAGAAACGTTCTTAGATTTTTTTAGTTTTATTAACGATATTTCGATGTTTGAATGCGACTTCTTAATGGCCTCAAAATGCTACTAGAAGAACGTAACATATTATAATTATTAGACAGTAATTGCAGAATGCTAAAGATTGTACAGCATCAACTGCAAACTAATTTTAAATGCATCAGAATGGCACTTACTGTTTTAGAAGTACATAAAATGGCATGCTAGAGCTTGTAAACGTTCTGGCGGACATTCTGAGACGTTTTGGATATCATTTCGGTAATAGAAACGTTCTTAGATTTTTTTAGTTTTATTAACGATATTTCGATGTTTGAATGCGACTTCTTAATGGCCTCAAAATGCTACTAGAAGAACGTAACATATTATAATTATTAGACAGTAATTGCAGAATGCTAAAGATTGTACAGCATCAACTGCAAACTAATTTTAAATGCATCAGAATGGCACTTACTGTTTTAGAAGTACATAAAATGGCATGCTAGCTTGTAAACGCTCTGGCGGACATTCTGAAACGTTTTGGATATCATTTCGGTAATAGAAACGTTCTTAGATTTTTTTAGTTTTATTAACGCTATTTCGATGTTTGAATGCGACTTCTTAATGAACTCAAAATGCTACTAGAAGAACGTAACATATTATAATTATTAGACAGTAATTGCAGAATGCTAAAGATTGTACAGCATCAACTGCAAACTAATTTTAAATGCATCAGAATGGCACTTACTGTTTTAGAAGTACATAAAATGGCATGCTAGAGCTTGTAAACGTTCTGGCGGACATTCTGAGACGTTTTGGATATCATTTCGGTAATAGAAACGTTCTTAGATTTTTTTAGTTTTATTAACGATATTTCGATGTTTGAATGCGACTTCTTAATGGCCTCAAAATGCTACTAGAAGAACGTAACATATTATAATTATTAGACAGTAATTGCAGAATGCTAAAGATTGTACAGCATCAACTGCAAACTAATTTTAAATGCATCAGAATGGCACTTACTGTTTTAGAAGTACATAAAATGGCATGCTAGCTTGTAAACGCTCTGGCGGACATTCTGAAACGTTTTGGATATCATTTCGGTAATAGAAACGTTCTTAGATTTTTTTAGTTTTATTAACGATATTTCGATGTTTGAATGCGACTTCTTAATGGCCTCAAAATGCTACTAGAAGAACGTAACATATTATAATTATTAGACAGTAATTGCAGAATGCTAAAGATTGTACAGCATCAACTGCAAACTAATTTTAAATGCATCAGAATGGCACTTACTGTTTTAGAAGTACATAAAATGGCATGCTAGCTTGTAAACGCTCTGGCGGACATTCTGAAACGTTTTGGATATCATTTCGGTAATAGAAACGTTCTTAGATTTTTTTAGTTTTATTAACGCTATTTCGATGTTTGAATGCGACTTCTTAATGACCTCAAAATGCTACTAGAAGAACGTAACATTTTATAATTATTAGACAGTAATTGCAGAATGCTAACGATTGTACAGCATCAACTGCAAACTAATTTTAAATGCATCAGAATGGCACTTACTGTTTTAGAAGTACATAAAATGGCATGCTAGAGCTTGTAAACGCTCTGGCGGACATTCTGAAACATTTTGGATATCATTTCGGTAATAGAAGCGTTCTTAGATTTTTTTAGTTTTAATAACGCTATTTCGATGTTTGAATGCGACTTCTTAATGACCTCAAAATGCTACTAGAAGAACGTAACATTTTATAATTATTAGACAGTAATTGCAGAATGCTAACGATTGTACAGCATCAACTGCAAACTAATTTTATATGCATCAGAATGGTACTTACTGTTTCAGAAGTACATAAAATGGCATGCTAGAGCTTGTAAACGTTCTGGCGGACATTCTGAGACGTTTTGGATATCATTTCGGTAATAGAAACGTTCTTAGATTTTTTTAGTTTTATTAACGCTATTGCGATGTTTGAATGCGACTTCTTTATGGCCTCAAAATGCTTCTAGAAGAACGGAACATATTATAATTATTAGACAGTAATTGCAGAATGCTAAAGATTGTACAGCATTAACTGCAAACTAATTTTATATGCATCAGAATGGTACTTACTGTTTTAGAAGTACATAAAATGGCATGCTAGAGCTTGTAAACGTTTTGGCGGACATTCTTAGACGTTTTGGATATCATTTCGGTAATAGAAACGTTCTTAGATTTTTTTAGTTTTATTAACGCTATTTCGATGTTTGAATGCGACTTCTTAATGGCCTCAAAATGCTACTAGAAGAACGTAACATATTATAATTATTAGACAGTAATTGCAGAATGCTAAAGATTGTACAGCATCAACTGCAAACTAATTTTATATGCATCAGAATGGTACTTACTGTTTTAGAAGTACATAAAATGGCATGCTAGAGCTTGTAAACGTTCTGGCGGACTTTCTGAGACGTTTTGGATATCATTTCGGTAATAGAAACGTTCTTAGATTTTTTTAGTTTTATTAACGCTATTTCGATGTTTGAATGCGACTTCTTAATGACCTCAAAATGCTACTAGAAGAACGTAACATATTATAATTATTAGACAGTAATTGCAGAATGCTAAAGATTGTACAGCATTAAATGCAAACTAATTTTAAATGGATCAGAATGGCACTTACTGTTTTAGAAGTACATAAAATGGCATGCTAGAGCTTGTAAACGCTCTGGCGGACATTCTGAAACGTTTTGGATATCATTTCGGTAATAGAAACGTTCTTAGATTTTTTTAGTTTTATTAACGCTATTTCGATGTTTGAATGCGACTTCTTAATGGCCTCAAAATGCTACTAGAAGAAGGTAACATATTACAATTATTAAACAGTAATTGCAGAATGCTAAAGATTGTACAGCATCAACTGCAAACTAATTTTAAATGCATCAGAATGGCCCCTACTGTTTTAGAAGTAGACAAAATGGCATGATAGAGCCTGTAAACGCACTGGTGGACGATCTGACACGCTATGGATATCATTCCGATTGCGGAAACGCTTTTAAATTTTTTCTTTTTAGTAACGCTGTTTCGGTGTTTGAATGCGAATTACCAATGGCCCCAAAATGCCACTAGCGGTACCTAACATATTATAACTAATAGAAAGTAATTGCAGAATGCTAAAAATTTTACAAAAACAACTATAAACTCATTTTAAAATAATCAGAATGGCACCTACTGTTTTAGAAGTGGACAAAATTGTTTGCTAGAGCCTGTAAACACTCTGGCGGACGAATTGAGACGTTTTCGATATCATTTCGATAGTAGAAACGTTCTCTATTTTTAAAGTTTTATTAACGCTATTTCGATGTTTGAATGCGATTTCTTAATGACCTCAAAATGCTACTAGAAGAACGTAACATATTATAATTATTAGACAGTATTTGCAGAATGCTAAAGATTGTACAGCATCAACTGCAAACTAATTTTAAATGCATCAGAATGGCACTTACTGTTTTAGAAGTACATAAAATGGCATGCTAGAGCTTGTAAACGCTCTGGCGGACATTCTGAGACGTTTTGGATATCATTTCGGTAATAGAAACATTCTTAGATTTTTTTAGTTTTATTAACGCTATTTCGATGTTTGAATGCGACTTCTTAATGGCCTCAAAATGCTACTAGAAGAACGTAACATATTATAATTATTAGACAGTAATTGCAGAATCCTAAAGATTGTACAGCATCAACTGCAAACTAATTTTAAATGCATCAGAATGGCACTTACTGTTTTAGAAGTACATAAAATGGCATGCTAGAGCTTGTAAACGCTCTGGCGGACATTCTGAAACGTTTTGGATATCATTTCGGTTATAGAAACGTTCTTAGATTTTTTTAGTTTTATTAACGCTATTTCGATGTTTGAATGCGACTTCTTAATGACCTCAAAATGCTACTAGAAGAACGTAACATATTATAATTATTAGACAGTAATTGCAGAATGCTAAAGATTGTACAGCATCAACTGCAAACTAATTTTAAATGCATCAGAATGCACTTACTGTTTTAGAAGTACATAAAATGGCATGCTAGAGCTTGTAAACGCTCTGGCGGACATTCTGAGACGTTTTGGATATCATTTCGGTAATAGAAACATTCTTAGATTTTTTTAGTTTTATTAACGCTATTTCGATGTTTGAATGCGACTTCTTAATGGCCTCAAAATGCTACTAGAAGAACGTAACATATTATAATTATTAGACAGTAATTGCAGAATGCTAAAGATTGTACAGCATTAACTGCAAACTAATTTTAAATGCATCAGAATGGCACTTACTGTTTTAGAAGTACATAAAATGGCATACTAGAGCTTGTAAACGCTCTGGCGGACATTCTGAAACGTTTTGGATATCATTTCGGTTATAGAAACGTTCTTAGATTTTTTTAGTTTTATTAACGCTATTTCGATGTTTGAATGCGACTTCTTAATGACCTCAAAATGCTACTAGAAGAACGTAACATATTATAATTATTAGACAGTAATTGCAGAATGATAAAGATTGTACAGCATCAACTGCAAACTAATTTTAAATGCATCAGAATGGCACTTACTGTTTTAGAAGTACATAAAATGGCATGATAGAGCTTGTAAACGCTCTGGCGGACATTCTGAAACGTTTTGGATATCATTTCGGTAATAGAAACGTTCTTAGATTTTTTTAGTTTTATTAACGCTATTCCGGGCGTAGGGAGTTGGCCCACCAGGCTCCCTGGGCGAAATTAGTTACTAGTGTGGCACATAAAAATCGTAACATCAACCGTCTAGCAACGTGGAATGTTAGAGGACTCTTACAACCTGGGAAAATCGACATCATGGAAAGCGAACTGATTAGTGCCAATATAGCATTTGCGGGTTTGTCAGAACTACACTACAGAGAAGGAGGGCATTTCATAACTTCGAATGGTAATTTTGTATGCTTTTCTGGCAATGAAAATGAAAGCAAGAACGGAGTAGGTTTCTGGGTGGCTAAAAAACACTGTCAAACAATCCTAGGATATAATACTGTTAGTGATCGAATCATTTCAATAAGAATTAATGCAACTCCAACAATCATCAACTTGATTCAAATATACGCTCCAACCGCTAAGGCTACTGATGATGAGATAGAATCGTTTTATGCTAATCTGGAAACTACCCTACAAGCTCTGCCTAACAGAGAGATGATAGTGATTTTGGGTGTCTTTAATGCTAAAGTGGGTGACACCAGGACAGATGACCATATTCGAAATGTCGTTGGCAAATTTGGCATGGGTGTGCGCAACGAAAGAGGAGAACGGTTAATACAATTTTGTTTGGACAATGAGTTTACAATTACAAACACAGTATTTTCACACCATTCTCGTCGTCTGTACACATGGACATCACCAGATGGAAAATATCGGAACCAGATAGATTATATCCTAATCAAAACCCGATGGAGATCATCAATAAAACAGTGTAAGACACTACCTGGCTCAGATTGTGGTTCCGACCATCAGTTACTTATGTGCACTTTCCAACAAAAATTCAAAACGTGTCACAGGTCCAAACAGAAAATTCTGCCAAAGATTACTGATACAATATCTTTTCAAAACCATGTCAATAAAACTGTTACAAATGACATAAAACTCCTCACTTATGACAATCCAAATGAATTATGGAAGTCTTTGAAACAACACATCGTCCAAGCTATCTCAGAAACTCAAAATCAAAACACCATCAATCAAAAGCAACCATGGATGACAACTGACACATTCAATCTAATACAAAAGAGAAAGTCTCTTAAAACGTCTAGTCAACAGAGTGAACATAAAGCGACAGAATATAATGAAATAACCAGACAAATACAAAAACTTTGCCGGAGAGACAAAAATGCCTATATTCAAGCCATATGTAAAGAACTAGAATCCCATGCGAACAACAACAATACCAGAGACTTGTTTAAAAAAATCAAACTAATAACTCGTAAATTCAAACCAAAAACTTGGTCAATCAAAGATGCTGAAGGAAGGATGGTTACGGATTTAGATGAAGTCATGAAAGTGTGGCAAAAATACTGTGAACATCTATATGCACACAATCAAAATCAAGAACTAAATGTTTCTTGCCATGACTATGAACGTGAACCAGATATTCTTATGGTTGAAGTGGAGGCAGCTATACGAAAGCTGAAATGTAATAAAGCTACGGGTATAGACTCAGTTCCTGCCGAAGCTTTTAAAGAAATGGGATTCGGTGGTTTGAAAATGCTACACAACCTCTGTCAGAGAATCTGGGAAACCGGTATATGGCCAGATGAGTGGAAAACTTCGATTTTTGTACCTCTTCATAAAAAAGGTCCTACAAACAACTGCGACAATTATCGTCTTCTTGCATTGATTTCTCACGCGAGTAAGGTTTTATTATATATTATTCAGGCCCGACTGGAACACTACCTCGCCTGGCAGATATCTCCAGAACAGGCTGGATTCGTTAAGGGACGCGGTACACGAGAGCACATCTTAAATCTTAGGCAGGTTATTGAGAAGGCTAGAGAATACTACATTCCAGCATACATATGTTTCGTCGATTACAGCAAGGCGTTCGATAATCTGAAATGGGAAAAACTCTGGGATGTATTACTTACTATGGGAGTGCCTAAACATCTAGTGTATCTTATAAAAGAATTGTATAACAATAACTCTGCTCGTGTGAGAGTCGATAAATATCTATCTGGAGAATGCACTATAGGCAAAGGTGTCAGACAAGGTTGCGTTCTTTCCCCATTGCTCTTCAATGTCTATAGCGAAGTAATAATGAGACAAGTGCTGGAAGATTGGAATGGTGGTATAACTATTGGCGGTTACGAAAATATCAAACCTTAGGTTTGCAGACGATACCACGCTGCTTGCTGCAAATGAAAATGAAATCTCCACACTCTTAAACAAACTTGAAGAGATTAGTGTTCTCTACGGTCTCAAGATTAATTATGATAAAACGAAAATCATGATAATTGACCGTGAAAACAACAATTGGCCTCACATTCAAAGCATCGGCCAATGCCAGGTGTAAATAGTCTGACATACCTGGGAGCTTTAATAGACAACAGCGGCAACTGTGAATACGAAATTCGACGCAGGATACAGTTGGGCAGGACGGCGATGACTCAACTAACAAAATATGGAAAGATACAAATATCACGAAAACACACGAAAATCCGACTCGTTAACTCGCTGGTATTTTCCATATTTCTTTATGCCGCCGAGACATGGGTTGTCAAAGAAGCAGACCGCCGTCGAATTGACGCGTTTGAAATGTGGATCTGGAGACGTATGTTGCGAATTTCATGGACAGCTCACCGTACAAACGTCTCCGTTCTCGAAGAAATTCGACCACGACAAAGACTCTCGTGTACCGTTTATAGTCGCATTCTGTCCTTCTTTGGACATATCCAACGCAGCGAACACAATATTGAAAGGTGGTAGTTCTAGGTAAACCAGATAGAAAAAGAAGACGTGGACGATCACCAAAACGTTGGATAGACTTAACAAGAGATCTTCTCCACACTAGTTTGAGTGAAGCCGCCCATATGGCTTCCAGTAGACAAAGATGGCGAAACACGGTAAAAAGAGCCATCAGTAATATCCAAAATTAATAATGGGTCACAACACATCTGTCAAGATGTTATGAACAAGAAGAAGATTAACGCTATTTCGATGTTTGAATGCGACTTCTTAATGACCTCAAAATGCTACTAGAAGAACGTAACATTTTATAATTATTAGACAGTAATTGCAGAATGCTAAAGATTGTACAGCATCAACTGCAAACTAACTTTAAATGCATCAGAATGGCACTTACTGTTTTAGAAGTACATAAAATGGCATGCTAGAGCTTGTAAACGCTCTGGCGGACATTCTGAAACGTTTTGGATATCATTTCGGTAATAGAAACGTTCTTAGATTTTTTTAGTTTTATTAACGCTATTTCGATGTTTGAAAGCGACTTCTTAATGGCCTCAAAATGCTACTAGAAGAACGTAACATATTATAATTATTAGACAGTAATTGCAGAATGCTAAGATTGTACAGCATCAACTGCAAACTAATTTTAAATGCATCAGAATGGCACTTACTGTTTTAGAAGTACATAAAATGGCATGCTAGCTTGTAAACGCTCTGGCGGACATTCTGAAACGTTTTGGATATCATATCGGTAATAGAAACGTTCTTAGATTTTTTTAGTTTTATTAACGCTATTTCGATGTTTGAATGCGACTTCTTAATGGCCTCAAAATGCTACTAGAAGAACGTAACATATTATAATTATTAGACAGTGATTGCAGAATGCTAAAGATTGTACAGCATTAACTGCAAACTAATTTTAAATGCATCAGAATGGCACTTACTGTTTAGAAGTACATAAAATGGCATGCTAGAGCTTGTAAACGCTCTGGTACATTCTGAAACGTTTTGGATATAATTTCGGTAATAGAAACGTTCTTAGATTTTTTTAGTTTTATTTTAACGCTATTTCGATGTTTGAATGCGACTTCTTAATGACCTCAAAATGCTACTAGAAGAACGTAACATTTTATAATTATTAGACAGTAATTGCAGAATGCTAACGATTGTACAGCATCAACTGCAAACTAATTTTAAATGCATCAGAATGGCACTTACTGTTTTAGAAGTACATAAAATGGCATGCTAGAGCTTGTAAACGCTCTGGCGGACATTCTGAAACGTTTTGGATATCATTTCGGTAATAGAAGCGTTCTTAGATATTTTTAGTTTTATTAACGCTATTTCGATGTTTGAATGCGACTTCTTAATGACCTCAAAATGCTACTAGAAGAACGTAACATTTTATAATTATTAGACAGTAATTGCAGAATGCTAACGATTGTACAGCATCAACTGCAAACTAATTTTATATGCATCAGAATGGTACTTACTGTTTTAGAAGTACATAAAATGGCATGCTAGAGCTTGTAAACGTTCTGGCGGACATTCTGAGACGTTTTGGATATCATTTCGGTAATAGAAACGTTCTTAGATTTTTTTAGTTTTATTAACGATATTTCGATGTTTGAATGCGACTTCTTAATTGCCTCAAAATGCTACTAGAAGAACGTAACATATTATAATTATTAGACAGTAATTGCAGAATGCTAAAGATTGTACAGCATCAACTGCAAACTAATTTTAAATGCATCAGAATGGCACTTACTGTTTTAGAAGTACATAAAATGGCATGCTAGCTTGTAAACGCTCTGGCGGACATTCTGAAACGTTTTGGATATCATTTCGGTAATAGAAGCGTTCTTAGATTTTTTTAGTTTTATTAACGCTATTTCGATGTTTGAATGCGACTTCTTAATGATCTCAAAATGCTACTAGAAGAACGTAACATTTTATAATTATTAGACAGTAATTGCAGAATGCTAACGATTGTACAGCATCAACTGCAAACTAATTTTAAATGCATCAGAATGGCACTTACTGTTTTAGAAGTACATAAAATGGCATGCTAGAGCTTGTAAACGCTCTGGCGGTCATTCTGAAACGTTTTGGATATCATTTCGGTAATAGAAGCGTTCTTAGATTTTTTTAGTTTTATTAACGCTATTTCGATGTTTGAATGCGACTTCTTAATGACCTCAAAATGCTACTAGAAGAACGTAACATTTTATAATTATTAGACAGTAATTGCAGAATGCTAACGATTGTACAGCATCAACTGCAAACTAATTTTATATGCATCAGAATGGTACTTACTGTTTTAGAAGTACATAAAATGGCATGCTAGAGCTTGTAAACGTTCTGGCGGACAATCTGAGACGTTTTGGATATCATTTCGGTAATAGAAACGTTCTTAGATTTTTTTAGTTTTATTAACGATATTTCGATGTTTGAATGCGACTTCTTAATGGCCTCAAAATGCTACTAGAAGAACGTAACATTTTATAATTATTAGACAGTAATTGCAGAATGCTAAAGATTGTACAGCATCAACTGCAAACTAACTTTAAATGCATCAGAATGGCACTTACTGTTTTAGAAGTACATAAAATGGCATGCTAGAGCTTGTAAACGCTCTGGCGGACATTCTGAAACGTTTTGGATATCATTTCGGTAATAGAAACGTTCTTAGATTTTTTTAGTTTTATTAACGCTATTTCGATGTTTGAAAGCGACTTCTTAATGGCCTCAAAATGCTACTAGAAGAACGTAACATATTATAATTATTCGACAGTAATTGCAGAATGCTAAAGATTGTACAGCATCAACTGCAAACTAATTTTAAATGCATCAGAATGGCACTTACTGTTTTAGAAGTACATAAAATGGCATGCTAGCTTGTAAACGCTCTGGCGGACATTCTGAAACGTTTTGGATATCATATCGGTAATAGAAACGTTCTTAGATTTTTTTAGTTTTATTAACGCTATTTCGATGTTTGAATGCGACTTCTTAATGGCCTCAAAATGCTACTAGAAGAACGTAACATATTATAATTATTAGACAGTGATTGCAGAATGCTAAAGATTGTACAGCATTAACTGCAAACTAATTTTAAATGCATCAGAATGGCACTTACTGTTTTAGAAGTACATAAAATGGCATGCTAGAGCTTGTAAACGCTCTGGCGTACATTCTGAAACGTTTTGGATATAATTTCGGTAATAGAAACGTTCTTAGATTTTTTTAGTTTTATTAACGCTATTTCGATGTTTGAATGCGACTTCTTAATGACCTCAAAATGCTACTAGAAGAACGTAACATTTTATAATTATTAGACAGTAATTGCAGAATGCTAACGATTGTACAGCATCAACTGCAAACTAATTTTAAATGCATCAGAATGGCACTTACTGTTTTAGAAGTACATAAAATGGCATGCTAGAGCTTGTAAACGCTCTGGCGGACATTCTGAAACGTTTTGGATATCATTTCGGTAATAGAAGCGTTCTTAGATATTTTTAGTTTTATTAACGCTATTTCGATGTTTGAATGCGACTTCTTAATGACCTCAAAATGCTACTAGAAGAACGTAACATTTTATAATTATTAGACAGTAATTGCAGAATGCTAACGATTGTACAGCATCAACTGCAAACTAATTTTATATGCATCAGAATGGTACTTACTGTTTTAGAAGTACATAAAATGGCATGCTAGAGCTTGTAAACGTTCTGGCGGACATTCTGAGACGTTTTGGATATCATTTCGGTAATAGAAACGTTCTTAGATTTTTTTAGTTTTATTAACGATATTTCGATGTTTGAATGCGACTTCTTAATTGCCTCAAAATGCTACTAGAAGAACGTAACATATTATAATTATTAGACAGTAATTGCAGAATGCTAAAGATTGTACAGCATCAACTGCAAACTAATTTTAAATGCATCAGAATGGCACTTACTGTTTTAGAAGTACATAAAATGGCATGCTAGCTTGTAAACGCTCTGGCGGACATTCTGAAACGTTTTGGATATCATTTCGGTAATAGAAGCGTTCTTAGATTTTTTTAGTTTTATTAACGCTATTTCGATGTTTGAATGCGACTTCTTAATGATCTCAAAATGCTACTAGAAGAACGTAACATTTTATAATTATTAGACAGTAATTGCAGAATGCTAACGATTGTACAGCATCAACTGCAAACTAATTTTAAATGCATCAGAATGGCACTTACTGTTTTAGAAGTACATAAAATGGCATGCTAGAGCTTGTAAACGCTCTGGCGGTCATTCTGAAACGTTTTGGATATCATTTCGGTAATAGAAGCGTTCTTAGATTTTTTTAGTTTTATTATCGCTATTTCGATGTTTGAATGCGACTTCTTAATGACCTCAAAATGCTACTAGAAGAACGTAACATTTTATAATTATTAGACAGTAATTGCAGAATGCTAACGATTGTACCGCATCAACTGCAAACTAATTTTAAATGCATCAGAATGGCACTTACTGTTTTAGAAGTACATAAAATGGCATGCTAGCTTGTAAACGCTCTGGCGGACATTCTGAAACGTTTTGAATATCATTTTTTTAGTTTTATTAACGCTATTTCGATGTTTGAATGCGACTTCTTAATGACCTCAAAATGCTACTAGAAGAACGTAACATATTATAATTATTAGACAGTATTTGCAGAATGCTAAAGATTGTACAGCATCAACTGCAAACTAATTTTATATGCATCAGAATGGCACTTACTGTTTTAGAAGTACATAAAATGGCATGCTAGAGCTTGTAAACGCTCTGGCGGACATTCTGAGACGTTTTGGATATCATTTCGGTAATAGAAACATTCTTAGATTTTTTTAGTTTTATTAACGCTATTTCGATGTTTGAATGCGACTTCTTAATGGCCTCAAAATGCTACTAGAAGAACGTAACATATTATAATTATTAGACAGTAATTGCAGAATCCTAAAGATTGTACAGCATTAACTGCAAACTAATTTTAAATGCATCAGAATGGCACTTACTGTTTTAGAAGTACATAAAATGGCATGCTAGAGCTTGTAAACGCTCTGGCGGACATTCTGAAACGTTTTGGATATCATTTCGGTTATAGAAACGTTCTTAGATTTTTTTAGTTTTATTAACGCTATTTCGATGTTTGAATGCGACTTCTTAATGGCCTCAAAATGCTACTAGAAGAACGTAACATTTTATAATTATTAGACAGTAATTGCAGAATGCTAAAGATTGTACAGCATCAACTGCAAACTAATTTTAATTGCATCAGAATGGCACTTACTGTTTTAGAAGTACATAAAATGGCATGATAGAGCTTGTAAACGCTCTGGCGGACATTCTGAAACGTTTTGGATATCATTTCGGTAATAGAAACGTTCTTAGATTTTTTTAGTTTTATTAACGCTATTTCGATGTTTGAATGCGACTTCTTAATGACCTCAAAATGCTACTAGAAGAACGTAACATTTTATAATTATTAGACAGTAATTGCAGAATGCTAAAGATTGTACAGCATCAACTGCAAACTAATTTTAAATGCATCAGAACGGCACTTACTGTTTTAGAAGTACATAAAATGGCATGCTAGAGCTTGTAAACGCTCTGGCGGACATTCTGAAACGTTTTGGATATCATTTCGGTAATAGAAACGTTCTTAGATTTTTTTAGTTTTATTAACGCTATTTCGATGTTTGAATGCGACTTCTTAATGGCCTCAAAATGCTACTAGAAGAACGTAACATATTATAATTATTAGACAGTAATTGCAGAATGCTAAAGATTGTACAGCATCAACTGCAAACTAATTTTAAATGCATCAGAATGGCACTTACTGTTTTAGAAGTACATAAAATGGCATGCTAGCTTCTAAACGCTCTGGCGGACATTCTGAAACGTTTTGGATATCATATCGGTAATAGAAACGTTCTTAGATTTTTTTAGTTTTATTAACGCTATTTCGATGTTTGAATGCGACTTCTTAATGGCCTCAAAATGCTACTAGAAGAACGTAACATATTATAATTATTAGACAGTAATTGCAGAATGCTAAAGATTATACAGCATTAACTGCAAACTAATTTTAAATGCATCAGAATGGCACTTACTGTTTTAGAAGTACATAAAATGGCATGCTAGAGCTTGTAAACGCTCTGGCGTACATTCTGAAACGTTTTGGATATCATTTCGGTAATAGAAACGTTCTTAGATTTTTTTAGTTTTATTAACGCTATTTCGATGTTTGAATGCGACTTCTTAATGACCTCAAAATGCTACTAGAAGAACGTAACATTTTATAATTATTAGACAGTAATTGCAGAATGCTAACGATTGTACAGCATCAACTGCAAACTAATTTTAAATGCATCAGAATGGCACTTACTGTTTTAGAAGTACATAAAATGGCATGCTAGAGCTTGTAAACGCTCTGGCGGACATTCTGAAACGTTTTGGATATCATTTCGGTAATAGAAGCGTTCTTAGATTTTTTTAGTTTTATTAACGCTATTTCGATGTTTGAATGCGACTTCTTAATGACCTCAAAATGCTACTAGAAGAACGTAACATTTTATAATTATTAGACAGTAATTGCAGAATGCTAACGATTGTACAGCATCAACTGCAAACTAATTTTATATGCATCAGAATGGTACTTACTGTTTTAGAAGTACATAAAATGGCATGCTAGAGCTTGTAAACGTTCTGGCGGACAATCTGAGACGTTTTGGATATCATTTCGGTAATAGAAACGTTCTTAGATTTTTTTAGTTTTATTAACGATATTTCGATGTTTGAATGCGACTTCTTAATGGCCTCAAAATGCTACTAGAAGAACGTAACATATTATAATTATTAGACAGTAATTGCAGAATGCTAAAGATTGTACAGCATCAACTGCAAACTAATTTTAAATGCATCAGAATGGCACTTACTGTTTTAGAAGTACATAAAATGGCATGCTAGCTTGTAAACGCTCTGGCGGACATTCTGAAACGTTTTGGATATCATTTTTTTAGTTTTATTAACGCTATTTCGATGTTTGAATGCGACTTCTTAATGACCTCAAAATGCTACTAGAAGAACGTAACATATTATAATTATTAGACAGTAATTGCAGAATGCTAAAGATTGTACAGCATTAACTGCAAACTAATTTTAAATGCATCAGAATGGCACTTACTGTTTTAGAAGTACATAAAATGGCATGCTAGAGCTTGTAAACGCTCTGGCTGACATTCTGAAACGTTTTGGATATCATTTCGGTAATAGAAACGTTCTTAGATTTTTTTAGTTTTATTAACGCTATTTCGATGTTTGAATGCGACTTCTTAATGGCCTCAAAATGCTACTAGAAGAACGTAACATATTACAATTATTAAACAGTAATTGCAGAATGCTAAAGATTGTACAGCATCAACGGCAAACTAATTTTAAATGCATCAGAATGGCCCCTACTGTTTTAGAAGTAGACAAAATGGCATGATAGAGCCTGTAAACGCACTGGTGGACGATCTGACACGCTATGGATATCATACCGATTGCGGAAACGCTTTTAAATTTTTTCTTTTTAGTAACGCTGTTTCGGTGTTTGAATGCGAATTACCAATGGCCTCAAAATGCCACTAGCGGTACCTAACATATTATAACTAATAGAAAGTAATTGCAGAATGCTAAAAATTTTACAAAAACAACTATAAACTAACTTTAAATTAATCAGAATGGCACCTACTGTTTTAGAAGTGGACAAAATTGTTTGCTAGAGCCTGTAAACACACTGGCGGACGAATTGAGACGTGTTCGATATCATTTCGATAGTAGAAACGTTCTCTATTTTTAAAGTTTTATTAACGCTATGCTATGCTAGAGCTTGTTAACGCTCTGGCGGACATTCTGAAACGTTTTGGATATCATTTCGGTAATAGAAGCGTTCTTAGATTTTTTTAGTTTTATTAACGCTATTTCGATGTTTGAATGCGACTTCTTAATGACCTCAAAATGCTACTAGAAGAACGTAACATTTTATAATTATTAGACAGTAATTGCAGAATGCTAACGATTGTACAGCATCAACTGCAAACTAATTTTATATGCATCAGAATGGTACTTACTGTTTTAGAAGTACATAAAATGGCATGCTAGAGCTTGTAAACGTTCTGGCGGACATTCTGAGACGTTTTGGATATCATTTCGGTAATAGAAACGTTCTTAGATTTTTTTTAGTTTTATTAACGATATTTCGATGTTTGAATGCGACTTCTTAATGGCCTCAAAATGCTACTAGAAGAACGTAACATATTATAATTATTAGACAGTAATTGCAGAATGCTAAAGATTGTACAGCATCAACTCCAAACTAATTTTAAATGCATCAGAATGGCACTTACTGTTTTAGAAGTACATAAAATGGCATGCTAGCTTGTAAACGCTCTGGCGGACATTCTGAAACGTTTTGGATATCATTTCGGTAATAGAAACGTTCTTAGATTTTTTTAGTTTTATTAACGCTATTTCGATGTTTGAATGCGACTTCTTAATGACCTCAAAATGCTACTAGAAGAACGTAACATATTATAATTATTAGACAGTATTTGCAGAATGCTAAAGATTGTACAGCATCAACTGCAAACTAATTTTAAATGCATCAGAATGGCACTTACTGTTTTAGAAGTACATAAAATGGCATGCTAGAGCTTGTAAACGCTCTGGCGGAAATTCTGAGACGTTTTGGATATCATTTCGGTAATAGAAACATTCTTAGATTTTTTTAGTTTTATTAACGCTATTTCGATGTTTGAATGCGACTTCTTAATGGCCTCAAAATGCTACTAGAAGAACGTAACATATTATAATTATTAGACAGTAATTGCAGAATGCTAAAGATTGTACAGCATTAACTGCAAACTAATTTTAAATGCATCAGAATGGCACTTACTGTTTTAGAAGTACATAAAATGGCATGCTAGAGCTTGTAAACGCTCTGGCGGACATTCTGAAACGTTTTGGATATCATTTCGGTAATAGAAACGTTCTTAGATTTTTTTAGTTTTATTAACGCTATTTCGATGTTTGAATGCGACTTCTTAATGACCTCAAAATGCTACTAGAAGAACGTAACATATTATAATTATTAGACAGTAATTGCAGAATGCTAAAGATTGTACAGCATTAACTGCAAACTAATTTTAAATGCATCAGAATGGCACCTACTGTTTTAGAAGTACATAAAATGGCATGCTAGAGCTTGTAAACGCTCTGGCGGACATTCTGAAACGTTTTGGATATCATTTCGGTAATCGAAACGTTCTTAGATTTTTTTAGTTTTATTAACGCTATTTCGATGTTTGAATGCGACTTCTTAATGACCTCAAAATGCTACTAGAAGAACGTAACATTTTATAATTATTAGACAGTAATTGCAGAATGCTAACGATTGTACAGCATCAACTGCAAACTAATTTTATATGCATCAGAATGGGACTTACTGTTTTAGAAGTACATAAAATGGCATGCTAGAGCTTGTAAACGCTCTGGCGGACATTCTGAGAAGTTTTGGATATCATTTCGGTAATAGAAACGTTCTTAGATTTTTTTAGTTTTATTAACGCTATTTCGATGTTTGAATGCGACTTCTTAATGGCCTCAAAATGCTACTAGAAGAACGTAACATATTATAATTATTAGACAGTAATTGCAGAATGCTAAAGATTGTACAGCATCAACTGCAAACTAATTTTAAATGCATCAGAATGGCACTTACTGTTTTAGAAGTACATAAAATGGCATGCTAGCTTGTAAACGCTCTGGCGGACATTCTGAAACGTTTTGGATATCATTTCGGTAATAGAAACGTTCTTAGATTTTTTTAGTTTTATTAACGCTATTTCGATGTTTGAATGCGACTTCTTAATGACCTCAAAATGCTACTAGAAGAACGTAACATATTATAATTATTAGACAGTAATTGCAGAATGCTAAAGATTGTACAGCATCAACTGCAAACTAATTTTAAATGCATCAGAATGGCACTTACTGTTTTAGAAGTACATAAAATGGCATGCTAGAGCTTGTAAACGCTCTGGCGGACATTCTGAAACGTTTTGGATATCATTTCGGTAATAGAAACGTTCTTAGATTTTTTTAGTTTTATTAACGCTATTTCGATGTTTGAATGCGACTTCTTAATGGCCTCAAAATGCTACTAGAAGAACGTAACATATTATAATTATTAGACAGTATTTGCAGAATGCTAACGATTGTACAGCATCAACTGCAAACTAATTTTAAATGCATCAGAATGGCACTTACTGTTTTAGAAGTACATAAAATGGCATGCTAGAGCTTGTAAACGCTCTGGCGGACATTCTGAGACGTTTTGGATATCATTTCAGTAATAGAAACGTTCTTAGATTTTTTTAGTTTTATTAACGCTATTTCGATGTTTGAATGCGACTTCTTAATGGCCTCAAAAAGCTACTAGAAGAACGTAACATATTATAATTATTAGACAGTAATTGCAGAATGCTAAAGATTGTACAGCATTAACTGCAAACTAATTTTAAATGCATCAGAATGGCACTTACTGTTTTAGAAGTACATAAAATGGCATGCTAGAGCTTGTAAACGCTCTGGCGGACATTCTGAAACGTTTTGGATATCATTTCGGTAATAGAAACGTTCTTAGATTTTTTTAGTTTTATTAACGCTATTTCGATGTTTGAATGCGACTTCTTAATGGCCTCAAAATGCTACTAGAAGAACGTAACATATTATAATTATTAGACAGTAATTGCAGAATGCTAAAGATTGTACAGCATTAACTGCAAACTAATTTTAAATGCATCAGAATGGCACTTACTGTTTTAGAAGTACATAAAATGGCATGCTAGAGCTTGTAAACGTTCTGGCGGACAATCTGAGACGTTTTGGATATCATTTCAGTAATAGAAACGTTCTTAGATTTTTTTAGTTTTATTAACGATATTTCGATGTTTGAATGCGACTTCTTAATGGCCTCAAAATGCTACTAGAAGAACGTAACATATTATAATTATTAGACAGTAATTGCAGAATGCTAAAGATTGTACAGCATCAACTGCAAACTAATTTTAAATGCATCAGAATGGCACTTACTGTTTTAGAAGTACATAAAATGGCATGCTAGAGCTTGTAAACGCTCTGGCGGACATTCTGAAACGTTTTGGATATCATTTCGGTAATAGGAACGTTCTTAGATTTTTTTAGTTTTATTAACGCTATTTCGATGTTTGAATGCGACTTCTTAATGGCCTCAAAATGCTACTAGAAGAACGTAACATATTATAATTATTAGACAGTATTTGCAGAATGCTAACGATTGTACAGCATCAACTGCAAACTAATTTTAAATGCATCAGAATGGCACTTACTGTTTTAGAAGTACATAAAATGGCATGCTAGAGCTTGTAAACGCTCTGGCGGACATTCTGAGACGTTTTGGCATATCATTTCAGTAATAGAAACGTTCTTAGATTTTTTTAGTTTTATTAACGCTATTTCGATGTTTGAATGCGACTTCTTAATGGCCTCAAAAAGCTACTAGAAGAACGTAACATATTATAATTATTAGACAGTAATTGCAGAATGCTAAAGATTGTACAGCATTAACTGCAAACTAATTTTAAATGCATCAGAATGGCACTTACTGTTTTAGAAGTACATAAAATGGCATGCTAGAGCTTGTAAACGCTCTGGCGGACATTCTGAAACGTTTTGGATATCATTTCGGTATTAGAAACGTTCTTAGATTTTTTTAGTTTTATTAACGCTATTTCGATGTTTGAATGCGACTTCTTAATGGCCTCAAAATGCTACTAGAAGAACGTAACATATTATAATTATTAGACAGTAATTGCAGAATGCTAAAGATTGTACAGCATTAACTGCAAACTAATTTTAAATGCATCAGAATGGCACTTACTGTTTTAGAAGTACATAAAATGGCATGCTAGAGCTTGTAAACGCTCTGGCGGACATTCTGAGACGTTTTGGATATCATTTCGGTAATAGAAACGTTCTTAGATTTTTTTAGTTTTATTAACGCTATTTCGATGTTTGAATGCGACTTCTTAATGACCTCAAAATGCTACTAGAAGAACGTAACATTTTATAATTATTAGACAGTAATTGCAGAATGCTAACGATTGTACAGCATTAACTGCAAACTAATTTTAAATGCATCAGAATGGCACTTACTGTTTTAGAAGTACATAAAATGGCATGCTAGAGCTTGTAAACGCTCTGGCGGACATTCTGAGACGTTTTGGATATCATTTCGGTAATAGAAGCGTTCTTAGATTTTTTTAGTTTTATTAACGCTATTTCGATGTTTGAATGCGACTTCTTAATGACCTCAAAATGCTACTAGAAGAACGTAACATTTTATAATTATTAGACAGTATTTGCAGAATGCTAACGATTGTACAGCATCAACTGCAAACTAATTTTATATGCATCAGAATGGTACTTACTGTTTTAGAAGTACATAAAATGGCATGCTAGAGCTTGTAAACGTTCTGGCGGACATTCTGAGACGTTTTGGATATCATTTCGGTAATAGAAACGTTCTTAGATTTTTTTAGTTTTATTAACGATATTTCGATGTTTGAATGCGACTTCTTAATGGCCTCAAAATGCTACTAGAAGAACGTAACATATTATAATTATTAGACAGTAATTGCAGAATGCTAAAGATTGTACAGCATCAACTCCAAACTAATTTTAAATGCATCAGAATGGCACTTACTGTTTTAGAAGTACATAAAATGGCATGCTAGCTTGTAAACGCTCTGGCGGACATTCTGAAACGTTTTGGATATCATTTCGGTAATAGAAACGTTCTTAGATTTTTTTAGTTTTATTAACGCTATTTCGATGTTTGAATGCGACTTCTTAATGGCCTCAAAATGCTACTAGAAGAACGTAACATATTATAATTATTAGACAGTATTTGCAGAATGCTAAAGATTGTACAGCATCAACTGCAAACTAATTTTAAATGCATCAGAATGGCACTTACTGTTTTAGAAGTACATAAAATGGCATGCTAGAGCTTGTAAACGCTCTGGCGGAAATTCTGAGACGTTTTGGATATCATTTCGGTAATAGAAACATTCTTAGATTTTTTTAGTTTTATTAACGCTATTTCGATGTTTGAATGCGACTTCTTAATGGCCTCAAAATGCTACTAGAAGAACGTAACATATTATAATTATCAGACAGTAATTGCAGAATGCTAAAGATTGTACAACATTAACTGCAAACTAATTTTAAATGCATCAGAATGGCACTTACTGTTTTAGAAGTACATAAAATGGCATGCTAGAGCTTGTAAACGCTCTGGCGGACATTCTGAAACGTTTTGGATATCATTTCGGTAATAGAAACGTTCTTAGATTTTTTAGTTTTATTAACGCTATTTCGATGTTTGAATGCGACTTCTTAATGACCTCAAAATGCTACTAGAAGAACGTAACATATTATAATTATTAGACAGTAATTGCAGAATGCTAAAGATTGTACAGCATTAACTGCAAACTAATTTTAAATGCATCAGAATGGCACCTACTGTTTTAGAAGTACATAAAATGGCATGCTAGAGCTTGTAAACGCTCTGGCGGACATTCTGAAACGTTTTGGATATCATTTCGGTAATCGAAACGTTCTTAAATT
Organism: Agriotes lineatus; assembly: GCA_940337035.1. Classification (NCBI taxonomy): domain Eukaryota; kingdom Metazoa; phylum Arthropoda; class Insecta; order Coleoptera; family Elateridae; genus Agriotes; species Agriotes lineatus. The sequence goes on along the minus strand of OW679199.1, from coordinate 6,634,597 downwards.
TTTTTAGTTTTATTAACGCTATTTCGATGTTTGAATGCGACTTCTTAATGACCTCCAAATGCTACTAGAAGAACGTAACATTTTATAATTATTAGACAGTAATTGCAGAATGCTAACGATTGTACAGCATCAACTGCAAACTAATTTTATATGCATCAGAATGGGACTTACTGTTTTAGAAGTACATAAAATGGCATGCTAGAGCTTGTAAACGCTCTGGCGGACATTCTGAGAAGTTTTGGATATCATTTCGGTAATAGAAACGTTCTTAGATTTTTTTAGTTTTATTAACGCTATTTCGATGTTTGAATGCGACTTCTTAATGGCCTCAAAATGCTACTAGAAGAACGTAACATATTATAATTATTAGACAGTAATTGCAGAATGCTAAAGATTGTACAGCATCAACTGCAAACTAATTTTAAATGCATCAGAATGGCACTTACTGTTTTAGAAGTACATAAAATGGCATGCTAGCTTGTAAACGCTCTGGCGGACATTCTGAAACGTTTTGGATATCATTTCGGTAATAGAAACGTTCTTAGATTTTTTTAGTTTTATTAACGCTATTTCGATGTTTGAATGCGACTTCTTAATGACCTCAAAATGCTACTAGAAGAACGTAACATATTATAATTATTAGACAGTAATTGCAGAATGCTAAAGATTGTACAGCATCAACTGCAAACTAATTTTAAATGCATCAGAATGGCACTTACTGTTTTAGAAGTACATAAAATGGCATGCTAGAGCTTGTAAACGTTCTGGCGGACATTCTGAGACGTTTTGGATATCATTTCGGTAATAGAAACGTTCTTAGATTTTTTTAGTTTTATTAACGCTATTTCGATGTTTGAATGCGACTTCTTAATGGCCTCAAAATGCTACTAGAAGAACGTAACATATTATAATTATTAGACAGTAATTGCAGAATGCTAAAGATTGTACAGCATCAACTGCAAACTAATTTTAAATGCATCAGAATGGCACTCACTGTTTTAGAAGTACATAAAATGGCATGCTAGAGCTTGTAAACGCTCTGGCGGACATTCTGAAACGTTTTGGATATCATTTCGGTAATAGGAACGTTCTTAGATTTTTTTAGTTTTATTAACGCTATTTCGATGTTTGAATGCGACTTCTTAATGGCCTCCAAATGCTACTAGAAGAACGTAACATATTATAATTATTAGACAGTATTTGCAGAATGCTAACGTTTGTACAGCATCAACTGCAAACTAATTTTAAATGCATCAGAATGGCACTTACTGTTTTAGAAGTACATAAAATGGCATGCTAGAGCTTGTAAACGCTCTGGCGGACATTCTGAGACGTTTTGGATATCATTTCAGTAATAGAAACGTTCTTAGATTTTTTTAGTTTTATTAACGCTATTTCGATGTTTGAATGCGACTTCTTAATGGCCTCAAAATGCTACTAGAAGAACGTAACATATTATAATTATTAGACAGTAATTGCAGAATGCTAAAGATTGTACAGCATTAACTGCAAACTAATTTTAAATGCATCAGAATGGCACTTACTGTTTTAGAAGTACATAAAATGGCATGCTAGAGCTTGTAAACGCTCTGGCGGACATTCTGAAACGTTTTGGATATCATTTCGGTATTAGAAACGTTCTTAGATTTTTTTAGTTTTATTAACGCTATTTCGATGTTTGAATGCGACTTCTTAATGGCCTCAAAATGCTACTAGAAGAACGTAACATATTATAATTATTAGACAGTAATTGCAGAATGCTAAAGATTGTACAGCATTAACTGCAAACTAATTTTAAATGCATCAGAATGGCACTTACTGTTTTAGAAGTACATAAAATGGCATGCTAGAGCTTGTAAACGCTCTGGCGGACATTCTGAAACGTTTTGGATATCATTTCGGTAATAGAAACGTTCTTAGATTTTTTTAGTTTTATTAACGCTATTTCGATGTTTGAATGCGACTTCTTAATGACCTCAAAATGCTACTAGAAGAAAGTAACATTTTATAATTATTAGACAGTAATTGCAGAATGCTAACGATTGTACAGCATCAACTGCAAACTAATTTTATATGCATCAGAATGGCACTTACTGTTTTAGAAGTACATAAAATGGCATGCTAAAGCTTGTAAACGCTCTGGCTGACATTCTGAGACGTTTTGGATACCATTTCGGTAATAGAAACGTTCTTAGATTTTTTTAGTTTTATTAACGCTATTTCGATGTTTAATGCGACTTCTTAATGGCCTCAAAATGCTACTAGAAGAACGTAACATATTATAATTATTAGACAGTAATTGCAGAATGCTAAAGATTGTACAGCATCAACTGCAAACTAATTTTAAATGCATCAGAATGGCACTTACTGTTTTAGAAGTACATAAAATGGCATGCTAGCTTGTAAACGCTCTGGCGGACATTCTGAAACGTTTTGGATATCATTTCGGTAATAGAAACGTTCTTAGATTTTTTTAGTTTTATTAACGCTATTTCGATGTTTGAATGCGACTTCTTAATGACCTCAAAATGCTACTAGAAGAACGTAACATATTATAATTATTAGACAGTAATTGCAGAATGCTAAAGATTGTACAGCATTAACTGCAAACTAATTTTAAATGCATCAGAATGGAACTTACTGTTTTAGAAGTACATAAAATGGCATGCTAGCTTGTAAACGCTCTGGCGGACATTCTGAGACGTTTTGGATATCATTTCGGTAATAGAAACGTTCTTAGATTTTTTTAGTTTTATTAACGCTATTTCGATGTTTGAATGCGACTTCTTAATGGCCTCAAAATGCTACTAGAAAAACGTAACATATTATAATTATTAGACAGTAATTGCAGAATGCTAAAGATTGTACAGCATCAACTGCAAACTAATTTTAAATGCATTAGAATGGCACTTACTGTTTTAGAAGTACATAAAATGGCATGCTAGCTTGTAAACGCTCTGGCGGACATTCTGAAACGTTTTGGATATCATTTCGGTAATAGAAACGTTCTTAGATTTTTTTAGTTTTAATAACGCTATTTCGATGTTTGAATGCGACTTCTTAATGGCCTCAAAATGCTACTAGAAGAACGTAACATATTATAATTATTAGACAGTAATTGCAGAATGCTAAAGATTGTACAGCATTAACTGCAAACTAATTTTAAATGCATCAGAATGGAACTTACTGTTTTAGAAGTACATAAAATGGCATGCTAGAGCTTGTAAACGCTATGGCGGACATTCTGAAACGTTTTGGATATCATTTCGGTAATAGAAACGTTCTTAGATTTTTTTAGTTTTAATAACGCTATTTCGATGTTTGAATGCGACTTCTTAATGGCCTCAAAATGCTACTAGAAGAACGTAACATATTATAATTATTAGACAGTAATTGCAGAATGCTAAAGATTGTACAGCATCAACTGCAAACTAATTTTAAATGCATTAGAATGGCACTTACTGTTTTAGAAGTACATAAAATGGCATGCTAGCTTGTAAACGCTCTGGCGGACATTCTGAAACGTTTTGGATATCATTTCGGTAATAGAAACGTTCTTAGATTTTTTTAGTTTTATTAACGCTATTTCGATGTTTGAATGCGACTTCTTAATGGCCTCAAAATGCTACTAGAAGAACGTAACATATTATAATTATTAGACAGTAATTGCAGAATGCTAACGATTGTACAGCATCAACTGCAAACTAATTTTAAATGCATCAGAATGGCACTTACTGTTTTAGAAGTACATAAAATGGCATGCTAGAGCTTGTAAACGCTCTGGCGGACATTCTGAGACGTTTTGGATATCATTTCGGTAATAGAAACGTTCTTAGATTTTTTTAGTTTTATTAACGCTATTTCGATGTTTGAATGCGACTTCTTAATGACCTCAAAATGCTACTAGAAGAACGTAACATATTATAATTATTAGACAGTAATTGCAGAATGCTAAAGATTGTACAGCATTAACTGCAAACTAATTTTAAATGCATCAGAATGGAACTTACTGTTTTAGAAGTACATAAAATGGCATGCTAGTTTGTAAACGCTCTGGCGGACATTCTGAGACGTTTTGGATATCATTTCGGTAATAGAAACGTTCTTAGATTTTTTTAGTTTTATTAACGCTATTTCGATGTTTGAATGCGACTTCTTAATGGCCTCAAAATGCTACTAGAAAAACGTAACATATTATAATTATTAGACAGTAATTGCAGAATGCTAAAGATAGTACAGCATCAACTGCAAACTAATTTTAAATTCTTTAGAATGGCACTTACTGTTTTAGAAGTACATAAAATAGCATGCTAGCTTGTAAACGCTCTGGCGGACATTCTGAAACGTTTTGGATATCATTTCGGTAATAGAAACGTTCTTAGATTTTTTTAGTTTTATTAACGCTATTTCGATGTTTGAATGCGACTTCTTAATGACCTCAAAATGCTACTAGAAGAACGTAACATATTATAATTATTAGACAGTAATTGCAGAATGCTAGAGATTGTACAGCATTAACTGCAAACTAATTTTAAATGCATCAGAATGGCACTTACTGTTTTAGAAGTACATAAAATGGCATGCTAGCTTGTAAACGCTCTGGCGGACATTCTGAAACGTTTTGGATATCATTTCGGTAATAGAAACGTTCTTAGATTTTTCTAGTTTTATTAACGCTATTTCGATGTTTGAATGCGACTTCTTAATGACCTCAAAATGCTACTAGAAGAACGTAACATATTATAATTATTAGACAGTAATTGCAGAATGCTAAAGATTGTACAGCATCAACTGCAAACTAATTTTAAATGCATTAGAATGGCACTTACTGTTTTAGAAGTACATAAAATGGCATGCTAGCTTGTAAACGCTCTGGCGGACATTCTGAAACGTTTTGGATATCATTTCGGTAATAGAAACGTTCTTAGATTTTTTTAGTTTTATTAACGCTATTTCGATGTTTGAATGCGACTTCTTAATGACCTCAAAATGCTACTAGAAGAACGTAACATATTATAATTATTAGACAGTAATTGCAGAATGCTAAAGATTGTACAGCATCAACTGCAAACTAATTTTAAATGCATTAGAATGGCACTTACTGTTTTAGAAGTACATAAAATGGCATGCTAGCTTGTAAACGCTCTGGCGGACATTCTGAAACGTTTTGGATATCATTTCGGTAATAGAAACGTTCTTAGATTTTTCTAGTTTTATTAACGCTATTTCGATGTTTGAATGCGACTTCTTAATGACCTCAAAATGCTACTAGAAGAACGTAACATATTATAATTATTAGACAGTAATTGCAGAATGCTAAAGATTGTACAGCATCAACTGCAAACTAATTTTAAATGCATTAGAATGGCACTTACTGTTTTAGAAGTACATAAAATGGCATGCTAGCTTGTAAACGCTCTGGCGGACATTCTGAAACGTTTTGGATATCATTTCGGTAATAGAAACGTTCTTAGATTTTTCTAGTTTTATTAACGCTATTTCGATGTTTGAATGCGACTTCTTAATGACCTCAAAATGCTACTAGAAGAACGTAACATATTATAATTATTAGACAGTAATTGCAGAATGCTAAAGATTGTACAGCATCAACTGCAAACTAATTTTAAATGCATTAGAATGGCACTTACTGTTTTAGAAGTACATAAAATGGCATGCTAGCTTGTAAACGCTCTGGCGGACATTCTGAAACGTTTTGGATATCATTTCGGTAATAGAAACGTTCTTAGATTTTTTTAGTTTTATTAACGCTATTTCGATGTTTGAATGCGACTTCTTAATGACCTCAAAATGCTACTAGAAGAACGTAACATATTATAATTATTAGACAGTAATTGCAGAATGCTAAAGATTGTACAGCATTAACTGCAAACTAATTTTAAATGCATCAGAATGGCACTTACTGTTTTAGAAGTACATAAAATAGCATGCTAGCTTGTAAACGCTCTGGCGGACATTCTGAAACGTTTTGGATATCATTTCGGTAATAGAAACGTTCTTAGATTTTTCTAGTTTTATTAACGCTATTTCGATGTTTGAATGCGACTTCTTAATGACCTCAAAATGCTACTAGAAGAACGTAACATATTATAATTATTAGACAGTAATTGCAGAATGCTAAAGATTGTACAGCATCAACTGCAAACTAATTTTAAATGCATTAGAATGGCACTTACTGTTTTAGAAGTACATAAAATGGCATGCTAGCTTGTAAACGCTCTGGCGGACATTCTGAAACGTTTTGGATATCATTTCGGTAATAGAAACGTTCTTAGATTTTTTTAGTTTTATTAACGCTATTTCGATGTTTGAATGCGACTTCTTAATGACCTCAAAATGCTACTAGAAGAACGTAACATATTATAATTATTAGACAGTAATTGCAGAATGCTAAAGATTGTACAGCATTAACTGCAAACTAATTTTAAATGCATCAGAATGGCACTTACTGTTTTAGAAGTACAAAAAATGGCATGCCAGAGCTTGTAAACGCTCTGGCGGACATTCTGAAACGTTTTGGATATCATTTCGGTAATAGAAACGTTCTTAGATTTTTTTAGTTTTATTAACGCTATTTCGATGTTTGAATGGGACTTCTTAATGACCTCAAAATGCTACTAGAAGAACGTAACATATTATAATTATTAGACAGTAATTGCAGAATGCTAAAGATTGTACAGCATTAACTGCAAACTAATTTTAAATGCATCAGAATGGCACTTACTGTTTTAGAAGTACATAAAATGGCATGCTATAGCTTGTAAACGCTCTGGCGGACATTCTGAAACGTTTTGGATATCATTTCGGTAATAGAAACGTTTTTAGATTTTTTTAGTTTTATTAACGCTATTTCGATGTTTGAGTGCGACTTCTTAATGGCCTCAAAATGCTACTAGAAGAACGTAACATATTATAATTATTAGACAGTAATTGCAGAATGCTGAAGGTTGTACAGCATCAACTGCAAACTAATTTTAAATGCATTAGAATGGCACTTACTGTTTTAGAAGTACATAAAATGGCATGCTAGCTTGTAAACGCTCTGGCGGACATTCTGAAACGTTTTGGATATCATTTCGGTAATAGAAACGTTCTTAGATTTTTTTAGTTTTATTAACGCTATTTCGATGTTTGAATGCGACTTCTTAATGACCTCAAAATGCTACTAGAAGAACGTAACATATTATAATTATTAGACAGTAATTGCAGAATGCTAAAGATTGTACAGCATTAACTGCAAACTAATTTTAAATGCAACAGAATGGCACTTACTGTTTTAGAAGTACATAAAATGGCATGCTAGAGCTTGTAAACGCTCTGGCGGACATTCTGAGACGTTTTGGATATCATTTCGGTAATAGAAACGTTCTTAGATTTTTTTTAGTTTTATTAACGCTATTTCGATGTTTGACTGCGACTTCTTAATGATCTCAAAATGCTACTAGCAGTACGTAACATATTATAGTTAATAGACTGTAATTGCAGAATGTTAAAAATTCTACAGAAACAACTGTAAGCTAATTTTAAATGCATCAGAATGGCACCTACTGTTTTAGAAGTAGACAAAATGACATGCTAGAGCCTGTAAACGCTCTGGCGGACGATCTGAGACGTTTTGGATATCATTTCGGTAATAGAAACGTTCTTAGTTTTTTTTTAGTTTTATTAACGCTATTTCGATGTTTGAATTCGACTTTTTAATGTCCTCAAAATTTAGATAGATGAAACGCTCGTAGATTTTTAAAATTTTAGTAACGCTGTTTCGCTGTTTGAATGCGATTGCTTAATGGCCTCAATTTGTTACAGTAAGTACGTAACATACTATAATTAATAGACAGTAATTGCAGAATGCTAAAGATTGTACTGAAGCAGCTGTAAACTAATTTTAAATGCACCTACTGTTTTAGAAGTAAACAAAATGGCATGCTAGAGGCTGTAAACGCTCTGGTGGCCGATCTGAGACGTTTTGGATATCATTTCTATAGTTGAAACGCTCTTAGATTTTTAAAATTTTAGTAACGCTATTTAGGTGTTTGAATACCACCTCTTAATGGCCTCAAAATGCTACTAGCGGTACGTAACATATTATAATTAATAGACAGTAATTGCAGAATGCTAAAGATTGTACTGAAGCAGCTGTAAACTAATTTTAAATGCACCTACTGTTCTAGAAGTAGACAAAATGGCATGCTAGAGCCTGTAAACGCTCTGGCGGACGATCTGAGACGTTTTGGATATTATTTCGGTAATAGAAACGTTCTTAGAATTTTTTTAGTTTTATTAACGGTTTTTCGATGTTAGAATGCGACTTCTTAATGGCCTCAAGATGCTACTAGAAGGACGTAACGTATTATAATTCTTACACAGTAATGTCAGAATGCTAAACATTGTACAGAAACAACTGTAAACTAATTTTAAATGCATTAGAATATCGCCTAGTGTTTTAGAAGTAGACAAAATGGCATGCTAGAGCCTGTAAACGCTCTGGTGACGATCTGAGACGTTTTGGATATCATTTCGATAGTAGAAACGTTCTTAGATTTTTTTTAGTTTTATTAACGCTTTTTCGATGTTAGAATGCGACTTCTTAATGGCCTCAAAATGCTACTAGCAGTACGTAACATATTATAATTAATAGACAGTAATGGCAGAATGCTAAACATTGTACAGAAACAACTGTAATAGTTATTTACCTAACAAGTTCGGGAAGGTAATTTTCCCGAATGAGCACTTTGTTTGCAGCACGACCGAAGGGAGTGCTGCATGTAGTGCGAATTCGGAAAATTCTGCCCGAAGGAGTTAGGTAAAATGTTTTTTGTAACGAATAACTGAAAATATTTTAAAAAATAAAAAAATTATTATTTAGTGTTTTACTAATTTACTGAGCTGACAGCACAAAACACTAAACTTTTATCTACGCACCTGTCAGCTTTTGTCGACGTTTACAGCGCCTCTGGTATTTGCAGGCGCAATTAAACCAACGAGGGACAATCCTCTGTATAATAAAGGAGAACGATCCACACGTGTGTGTCCCGAAGGCCCTCTTGAAGAGGGGCGGAACCCCGAGAACCCCCTTAGATATGAGCGGAGCCCCGAGGGCCCCTTTGGAGAGGGACAAAGCCCCTAGGGCCCCACTGGGGAGGGGCGGAGCCCCGAAGGCCCCCTTGGAGATGGGCAAATCCCGAGGGCCCCCTGGAGAGGGGCGGAAACCCGAAGGCCCTTTTGAAGATGGGCGCAGCCCCTAAGGCCCCCTTGAAGAGGGGCACAGCCCCGAGGGCCCCCTTGGAGATGGGCGGAGCCCGAGGGCGCCCTGGGGAGGGGCGGAGGCCCGAGGGCCCCCTTGGAGATGGGCGGAGCACCAAGGGCCCCCTTGGAGATGGGCAGAACCCGAGGGCCCACTGGAGAGGGGCGGAGGCCCAAGGGCCTTCTTGGAGATGGGCGGAGCCCCGTGGGCCCCCTTGGAGATGGGCGGAGCTCCGAGGGCCCCCTTGGAGAGGGGCGAATCTTCGGGGGCCCCTTTTGAGATGGACCAAAGTAATAGGCCAAAAACCTGGTGGTAAATTGAATAGAATAGACCGAGCAATAGCGCGCGCAGCCCCGTTTATTATAAAAATGTACAAAAAACAAATTTCCCTAGTTTTTGTTGGAAAGTAAAAAACACCGCAGTGAGGGAAAAGTAAGTTTCGGCGCATCGGGAATGACCAGGAAATATGAATTTTGAAGTCATGAGTACAAAAACTAATTTTAAAGGCATCAGAATGGCACCTACTGTTTTAGAAGTAGACAAAATGGCATGCTGGAGCCTGTAAACGCTCTGGCGGACGATCTGAAACGTGTTGGATATCATTTCGATAGTAGAAACGATTTTAGATTTTTTTAAATTTTAGAAACGTTATTTCAGTGTTTGAATGCGACTTCTTAATGGCCTGAAGATGCTACTAAAAGGGCGTTACATATTATAATTAATAGACAGTAATTGCAGAATGCTAAAGATTGTACAGAAAGAGCTGTAAACTAATTTTAAAATTTAAATTCAGATAGAACAGAATGTTCAAATTTAAAACCAATGAAAAAACCCTAAAGAGAGCTAAAAATATGTTTTGCACCTGACATAATTTACGTGATATGTTGCAATCGGAATAGTTGACATAAAAAGAAAAAAATGAAAATTGACTACAATAACTTCGACAAGGGATAAATACTGATTTCTGGCAAATATATTTCTTGCAGCTGTCTTCAAAGACATTACTTTTAATACTAAAAGCTGTCATTGGAATTGACGTTTGCCTTATTGGTATATGAGTACAGAAGGTATGTGTTGCTTAGCAACACTTTTAATTCGTAGGTTTGAAAGTACTTTTACGTACAAGGATCAACATTTTCAGCGTTAAGGCGAGTATACAAAGAAAAACATTACTTTTATTAGAATAATAAGTTCATCTACACATATACACAATAAATTGGTTTAAAAATAAAACGTAATCAACATTTTCAGTGTTAAGTCGAGTATACAAAACGAAGCATTACTTTTATTAGAATAATAAGTTCATCTACACATCTACACATTAAAATGTTGATTTAAAAATAATATGTAATCAACATTTTCAGCGTTAAGTCGAATTCTGCACTCTTCTAAAATTCGCCCAGCTGTAGAAAATACTCTTTCGCTTGTAGCGGAACTTGCCGCTCTTAGATTTTTTAAATTTTAGAATCGCTATTTTTGTGTTTGAAAGCGATTTCTTAATATCCTCAAAATGGTACTAGCAGTACGTAACATATTATAATTGATAGACAGTAGTTGCAGAATGCTAAACATTGTACAGAAACAACTTAAAACTAAATTTTTCGTTGACCGTTTGTTAATTTCAATATTAATGAATTATTTTTCCTAAAGAAGGATGGATTAATAGACGTCATTAATACACTATTTTTGATTAATACACTCTTTTTCATTAATTAACTGGTTTTTAAAAAAGGATGCATTAATAGATCTATTAATACACCGTTTTTGATTAATGCACTCTTTTTCATTAATTAACTGTTTTTGTGATTTTGACGTCTTGATGATATTTTGCATGGAGGTTAGTTGTATTAATCAAATTTTTCACCACAAAAAAAGATTTTGCTGTCAACGAAAAAATTTTGTAATCAACTCGTTTGTTAATGGGCGATTAATAATCTCAACTATTAAAAGCACTCACTCGCTATCGCTCATTCGTGCTTTAAACAGTTTCGATTATTAATCGCCTTCATTAACACACTTGTTGGTTAAATAACTATTAAATGCATCAGAATGGCTCCTACTGTTTTAGAAGTAGACAAAATGGAATGCTATAGCCTTTAAACGCTCTGGCGGACGATCTGAGACGTTTTGGATATCATTACGATAGTAGAAACGCTTTTAGATTTTTTTAATATTAGTAACGCTATTTCGGTGTTTGAATGCGACTTCTTAATGTCCTCAAGATGCTACTAGAAGGAGGTAACATTTTAATACTACATATCTGACTGTATTCATTACATAACTAGGCGCGTAGGAGTCACGGGGGCCAATGGCCCCCTCAAAAATATGTTTTCCTAGTTTCATCATAATTTATAATTTTACGTATTTCTTATAACTACTAACATATATATATATATATGTTCATGTATATACTGTAATGATACAAGCTTAATATGGTTTCAATTAAAATTTGTAAAAAATTGGGATATTACAATGGTTTGAATTTATTCAGGGATAAGGCAGATTTGTATAAGAAATATAGCTATTCGAAAACTTCAGGCAGATTGAAATTATAAATAAAATTTAATAAAATACAGTTAAAAATCGAGAGTGTGCTCCCCTAGACTTTCTCGCATTCGCCTTGTTTTCTAGCAAATTTGAAAAGTTTATTGCAATGTATATACTACAGCGATAAAATTACATTTTCAGGTAACCACTACCTGTTTAGGTAAAGTGCCGCTTTAGGTTAACCTATCATACTGAAATTTTATATCTGGGAGTTTTTCTCAATAATAAATGTATCTGCAAAATTTCGTGCAAATACCTTGAAGCAAACTGGTACTTTACTTGAATGGATACCGCTACCTGTTTAGGTAAAATGCCACTTCCAGTTAACCGATCATGCTGAAATGTAATATCTGGTAGTTTTTCTACATAAGAAATGTATGTACAAAATTTTGTTCAAATATCTCGAAGCAAACTAGTACTTTACTTGAATAGGTACAGCTACCTGTTTAGGTAAAGTGTCACTTTCGGTTAATCGATTTCGCTCAAAATTTGACAGGAATCTACAAATTTTGAATAATGACTATGTACATAATTTCAAGGGTCTAGCTTATTTTGTTTTTAAGTTATCGTGTTCACACACACACACACACACACGCACCCATACACGTACTGCGTAGACTGTGACATCCCCATCTACACCATGGAAAGTGGCCACAACGGTTTTATCGGTAGTAAAAGACACACAATTAAGTGATATAATTGTGGTTTTAATACACACTCTGATACACAGCAAATTAAGTCGATTGTGAAAATGACATCCGAGGTCACTAATACGGTGCAGCCAGGAATGTGTAAGTTGATGTCACAATTATAGGACACTTAAATTGTGTAAAAGCGATGTCTCAGTCTTAGTAAACCGAGAAGCTGTGTAACGGAGGTCATAATCATAAGAAATAGGCAAGATTTGTGCAAAATATGACACAAGTATACCGGGTATGCTAAGCTGAAAGGTCATCATTAGAATGTTTGAAATGACAAAAACCTCAGTTGTACATTTATGCAGACAGTTACAGACGATTTTCTTTTCCTCGAGAAACTGATGACCTCATAAATGCATCTATATAACCGAAATTATTCAGTTTCTTTGTACTTTTAACAGTAGAAATAGGGTTAAATTCTATAAGATAATTATTTTAAATGACCTCGTTAAGATAAATTACGTATGTTTGAGACCTTATACAAAAATTGAATTTTTAAAAGTGAACATAGGGAAATAGCAATCGTAT